>JAIFAC010000304.1:0-127241 GCA_026545765.1 Plantago major | reverse complement strand
AACTTGTAAATGAGTTTGTGGAACTTAAAGTAATTCTTTTTTGAGTTATGTGATTTGTGTTATCAACGAAAGATGCTAATAGAGCTTTACTATGAAGGGTATTTCCATTGAAACACATCAATGAGGAGAAAACTATAGCTAACTTGTAAATGAAATTAATAAAATGGATTTAATTCCTATGATCCAATATCACGAAAACAACTACGAGGTGTCTTTGCAATTTACATCGTGTCAGTCGATCAATCACAAAGAAATGTTTCATAATAACATATGGTTAGGTGATTACCACATTGTGTCATTTATGAATTTAGAAGAAAGCGTTAAATTAAGAAAAAATATTGAAATATAACTTGATAAGAGCTTCGATTTCTAATACTTCCATTATATAATTATTATAGGCATGATTGAGAATTAATTTGTTACAGTGGAATTGGAGTATAAAAATAGGTCAGCGGAAGAGCAAGAAAAAAAATTAGACCGGATGAAACATTATGTAATGCCTTGTTTGAAGAAATAATACATTAAAATCTAATATAAATGTTACTTTCGAAATTCTAATTCTGTAGTAAATTAAATTAAATTGAATATGTTTATGGGTCCTTGAGTTGATCAACAAATTGAAAGAGTTGCATGTCATGAGGCACTTTCTTCCCTAAGCAAGCAAGACCATTCACGTTTTGCATCGACCCTTACTCTCCGATCTACCACCTACCGTCTTTTTAATTTCACCTTCTAATTGCCTTGCGATACCACTTTGCCTCCATCCAGTGATTTATTAAAAAATTAATATACTTATATAAATATATAATTTCATTCATGAAACAACCATATATATAAATACTACTCCTCATGTATTTAATTTTTCCTTTGTTGTATTAAAAAACATATAAATTCTTTAAAAAGAAGCTGTATTAGTGAGGAATCTTAGGAACAACGGATATTCTTAAATGTAATAATGTTTCAAAAAGAAAAAATAATGAATATGTAAATTCAAATATATATACAAACTTTGGAAAATTGTCCTTCGAGAATCAGACCAGACATCAATTCACATGTTCACCCACAAGATTCACCCACAAACATTACATGTTTAGTTCAAACCACGTATATTATATATATAGACACAAACTGCTGCGCACTTTGTAGTGCTTGCATCATTCACATGTGATGTAGGTAGTTTAACATGTTTATCCACATCTCAGATTTATAACAAAAGATACTCTATATTAAGTTATTGTATTAATTTGCAAATACTTAAAAAGTATTTTTGTGATTTTGAAGAAGAAAAAGTAGGTTTAGTATTTTATATTACAAATTATGATGCAACTTATCTAAAATAGAGGAGGCGACCAATAGAGAAGCTGCTTCACTGGTTGCTTCTAAAATATTTTAGCGAGTTCTAAATTTTTTTTTCAATTCGTCAACTAATTAAATTTGGTTTTCAAACACCAAAATTCTACTTTTTGCAACTTTGAATTGTTTTTTTAAGCAATATATCAAAACCTATTTGACTCTTGAGCTATAATCTACTTTAATTTAATTTTAAAAAGCAAAAAAAAAAATCATTTGCAAACACACACTAGATAAACTATTACCTCTCCTTTTCAAAGTTCGACCTTTATTCTTAGAAAGCTAAAAAGAAACTTCGAATGTAATTTTTTGCTTGGGGAAGGTGTCTTTGGGTGGGAAAAGAAATGTGGAAGTTGAGTATAAGTGAAAAAGAGCGGATGGATTGGGTAAAAAATTGGAGTGGTTTGATTTATCCCTTTTAGGTAAGCAGGCGTGGAGGCTTTTAGTGGGAAAGAATGCTTTGTGTGGATTCAAGTAATGAATTCAAAATATGAGGAGCTTCATATAGTGGTTGAAGATTTTAGGAATGGGAGAGTTTGGGGTAAAATGGTCTTCTAATTTTGTGGAGAGATATTATAAAACATGTAGGTTGTAAGGGATTGGTTTTTGGGCGGTGCTTTTTAGAGTTGTAAGGGATGAAACCTACGTTTTTTGGAAAGATAAGTGGTTGGAAGGGGATTGAGGTTATGTGATCTTTTCCAAAGGCCTTTTGTTTGGAGATTGAAATATTTTTTGATAATAGATAGAGAGTAAAGGTGGAAGGCTGCAGGGCTTAGAAGGTTTATGGTCTTGGAGATGGTATCTTTTTTTCTTGGGAGGAAAATATTGTGATTGGTCGATTTTAAGTATGTTGAGTAGGTACTCTTTTGTAGATCACAAGTCAGTTGTTTGGTCTTGGCATGCTTGAAGCTGTTGAATATTCAATGAAAAGAGCGGCTACCAATTGCCATCACATAGTCCAGTGAGGTAGCGGATCCAAAGCACTAAGTGGGCGAATGTGGTGTGGAATAAATGGATTCCACAAGATAAATTATTTCGTTTGGAGACTTATCAAGATAGAACTCAGCTTCCGAAGAGAAGGAAAAGTTTTGATCGTCGGGAGGATGGGGCGATGTGCATGTTGTGTGGCGTTAAATAGGTGGAAAATATTCTCACCTCTTTTTTTAAATGTGATTTTTGCTTCAAAGCGTGGTCTTTGATTAATGTGTGATTAGATTTTGATTTCGGTGTCTTGATAATGTGAGTTACAATCCGGTTGAATTTGCGAGATTTGTTTTGTCTCGTGTCGAAAGTTTGGTACATGGTTTGGCATGGGATCGTTTGGTATGTGTGGAAATCAAGAAGCGAGGTTATTTTAGAGTCCGTCTATCCCATGTAGAGGTTTTTAGATGCTCAAATTGAAAATGAAAGAATTTTGCACAATGTTTAGCAATGGTACTCGATGTTTATTATTAGTGTTAAGGGAACATTGTTTTAATACATTACAACTTTTCAATTAACTTTCTTTTCATGGTTTTGCCTTTATTCACATATTAATCTTATTCCATGGTTTTGGTTGTCTTATTATGAATAAGAGGCGTCGTACAAGTGTGATTAATCTATAAGACTTGATTAGGAGAATGGATAAAGATAGAAGATTCACTTACGAGAAGTTTTAGAAGATATAAGACAATCGATATCTTAAAGAATGCATCAACAACCTAGGCTCTACCTTATGCAAAATTACACCTTATATATGGAGGTGGAGCTCATGAAAAGGAGAGAGAACAAAAAAGTTAGAATAGCTAATCTCATCTTTCTCCAAGCTTTGCTAGGTTTTGTCTAATTCTTTTCTTTAGAGGATTCTTGAGAAGTTAGGTTAGACTAGCAAGTTCATTCTTTTCATTCCGTAGTTGATTTTTTTTTATTCAAGCAAGCTTCATTGTTCATTAAAGCTTGTTCAATGTTTTGTGTTGAGTATTGTTGTTGTTGTATTCTTCACATGTGATTCTTTTAAGTATTTGGTGGAATTAGCTCTGAGGGAAGAAGTTGTAATGTTTATCTTGAGAGGCACATCTTATGCTATCCATTATTAATTAATAAATACTTTTAGCTTCTTCAAATAAAAAATAAAATCAAAATTTCTTGAAAAATTCTCCTTCTCATATACCAGCGCTTATAGAAAGATTAAAGAAAAAAAACTAAGAGATCTCGTCAACATCAAAAGTGATAACATTTGTCGCGTGATCTTTAATTAAAATAAAAATATTAAAACAAGCATATAGCTGGATGCTTTGAGAAAACATAGGAACTTCTTGAGCTTGCTTGATGCAGTGCATTAACATTTAGTCCACGATAGATATCATATACTCCCTCCTTTTCTAAACTAAACTTTCCATTTACCGTTTTGAGTCGTCCAAAGCTAAGACTTCTCATCTCTAAATGAAAAATCTTTCACCTATTTTATTCACATCTCTCCTACTCTATTCATTATCTCTCGTACCTTTATTCACAATCTTTTATACTTTATTCAATATTTTCCTACTTTATCCACTATCTCTCCCACTATATTGACTTTATCTTAAAACATGTGCGAGAGCAGCGGGAAGTTGAGTCTGAGAGGACTTCGAGAGGTATTAGAAAGAAAAAAAAGATTCAAATTTATATTGGATTTTACTTTAATTCTATTATATATTAAGTTGATTTGAATGATTTAAGTGGTATGGAGTTTACATTAAAATTAATTTCAGACTTTTTTGGTTATTATAAATCCTAATGTTATTTTGGGGTCAAGTTGGTTAACTAGAAAATTTTATTAAGTATGTTATTGGAGAATTTTGATAAAAATGGGGTATTTGCAAATTTATCTTGAGTTGAGATTATTTTGGTAGTGTTTAGGTTTCATGATAAATGTTTAGGTTTTCTTTTTATTGAGAAATAATTGAAGGTTTTATTAGAAAATGTTTTGAGCTTTAGGAGAATGACATAATGTTTGAGTTTCACTAAATCGTAACATTGCGGTTATATGCGATTAAACAATTGTTATTATAATAATAATATTTTATGCAAAGTTGTTTAAGGTTAGCCAAAAAGAATGTTTAGATTTTATGGAAAATACTCAGGTTTTGAACAATAAATATTTAAGGTTTTTGAAGAAATATATAAGAATTCACGGAAATGTTTAAAACTATGCGAAAATGTTTAAGGTTCACAAAATGTTTAAGACTATGTAGAAATATTCAGGTTCACCAAAAATGTTTATGTTTCTTGAAATATGTTTAAGGCTAGATCTTCTTTTCACCTTCTCTACCTTGGCCTAGTCTATAAACATAGATGGAGTATTTATTATGAAAATAATATTTATACATTCCATTAATTTTTTGTATTACTCACGAACTTTAATGTAAATTACTTCTAACATATATACCATATGATAATATAATAAAATTATATTGTAAAATAAATTATGTATAGTTTCATAATATAACTTTAATGCATTGGACAATTTAAAGTAATTTATTGTGAAGTTAAGTAAAAAAAAACATTGTTTATGATGTTTTTCTTGAAATAGACAAGGCATGGATTTTTCATAAACATGATAGAAAAACCACTTTATCTTTGGTATATGCTATGTGAAATATCAAACACTTGGGATAGTGAGCCAAAATTCATAAAGGTGCATTAAGTTGTTAATTTACCAATTTGGCATCCTATGTTAACGTCGAATGATTTTAATATCTTTTGGATGACTTTATCGATTATAGTATTTTTGTGGCGATGTGGCGAGAAGCAATTAAAGGAAACATATCACTTTTCAATTTAAATTTTTCTATATTTAAATTGCAAATAAAATAATTTAAAATTTAAAATGAACCACATTATTTCATAAAGTTATATATTAACCCATTTTATCAAAATGACTTAAAACAACCTCCATACCTAAAGTTAAAAGTAAAATTGAAATGAAAATTATAAATATATTACTATTTATTTTTCTTAATGAATAACTTTCACCATGGAAGGTTCGATGGAGGAATCTCTCAATGGGAGATTCCATGGCAGAAAATTGATATGCTATGAGTGATTCTCCCGGCAATATGACACTGTATGTACAACTAAAAGTTGCTCCTCCCTCTCGAGAGAAAGTTGATTTTAATTTTATCTGTGAGAATTTAAGCTTTTGTCGAATTAATCTACATTATAATGTTAAAATATATTATCACCTGGTGACATAGCACGCTATACTCATAGCCTTGGACTTGCATTTTCACATTGCGTTGAACTTTTATGATGATTTTATGCATTGATTCACAATTAGAATGTAATAGTTTTATGTATAGAAATAAAGCAATATTTTGGAATACTTTTCATAAAATAAATAAAGTAAATAAACAATAAATTTACCTGCATATTTCTCAATAAACGGCGAATTTATGTTGACATTTAGAAATACAAGTAACAAGAAGAAAACAGCTGCCTATATATATACGTGAACATATACCAAATCATAAAGTTAATTTTGTTTGTTTCTCAAGTCAAGATATGAATCAAAATTAAGCAATATTTTTACCATAAAAGTATAAATAGCATTAATCACATTCAACTGATTCTACCTAAAGTAATGCAACAAATTTGCAACATGTTCTTTTTAGTCTAATCTGCTAATAGATTAGTTGGAACAGATCATTACATTTAACCCCATGTTCTCACACTTAAATTCTTTCCAACTTCAACACCAAATTCATGTGACCTAGTTTGACAGCAAAAGCTATAAACCAGGAAACTATACTTCTTTATACGCTACCCATCATTGCTGCCGCACACAAGTATCATAGTCAAGTAGTCGACTACACATTGACAAGCATACAATTAGGCTACATTACTTTTAGCGAAAAGCTTCATTCGATTCGATTCGATTAAGGCTACCATTCTCTTGTTGGCTTCATTCGATTCGGTTCAATTCTGTTTAGTTATATTTTATCTACAATTTCGATTCGATTCGATTCGAAAATTGCGGTTGAAGAAGCGAGCCTTAGTAAATAATATATTGTAGAAAGTCGATTATAAGTAATGCTGAAATACAGCAAAAGCATCAAATTGATGGAATATATTACTAGTATTTGAGATCTATACAACTTCACTCTGGAAATAGTGTACTATTTGAGATGTTTTCTGCTTGCTAAACATATCACAAAACTCAAGTGAGATATTTCAGCTTTTCATCATCGTCATCATCAAATCCATACCCGTCGAATGTCTTTCAGCAGCAGATATACATCTTATACTCAAACGGTGTTAAGATTTTCAATACTAGAACTTGACCTCATGCTGTATTCTGCAACGAGCTTGGAAAACGAGGATGATTTATCCTCCATTAACTTTTCAGGGGTATCATACTCCTTGAGAAGTCCTGCATCAGTAAAACATGGTATTTTAATATCAAAAGTCAAAATCGCCAAGCATCTAACGTTAAAGCAAATTCTCCCCATACCATTATCTAATAATGCAACCATATCACTGTCAAGTACGGATGTAATCCTGTGAGCAATTGTTATCACTGTCGAGTCAGTAAAATGCTGTTTGGCGTTTGTTGGATCATATTATCAGTGGCGGTGTCCACTGATGCTGTGGCCTCATCGAGAACCAGAACTTTGCTTTTCTTTAGCAGTACTCTCCCAAGACAAACCAACTGCCTTTGGCCAACACTCCAGTTCTCACCATTCTCAGACACTGTAAATGAAAGGTCAGAAACATCAGATGAAGAATCTTCTCAGTTGAAAATGTCGGAAGCTTTTTACTGTTTTGATAAAAAATTAATTCAACAAATAAAAAGATAAGGAAGAAGCAGGATTTTTTTGTTTCATGTTCTAGTACCATAATTTTAACTCATAAATATGCATATTTTGTCTGGAAGGGTTTTAAATATGCTTCTAATTACGTCTCGAAACCCAAATATAATTTAGGAGCAAATTCATCTGATGCAAGGAGTTAGTTCGAATGGCATACCAGCAGAGTCAAGCTTCTCGGCCTTTTTACGAACCTCATCACCAAGCTGACACTTGTCAAGCGCCTGACATGTTAAACAGAGAAACCAATAAACCATAATGATACACCGGTAAGACAGGAGATAGATGTAGAATTAATTATACTGGTTTCCAACAAACCTCCCATATCTGCTCGTCTGCGTATTCCTCGAGGGGATCCAGGTTAGTTCGAATAGTCCCCTCAAACATAGTCGGCTCCTGTGGGATTATGCTGAGCCTAGACCGTAAATCATGCAACCCAATGGATAAAATATCAATACCATCAATCAGAATCCGTCCACCAGTTGGCTCAACAATGCGGAATAGGGTCTGAATCAGTGTTGATTTACCACTTCCCGTCCTCCCTACTATCCCTGTTCTCTTCCCTCCAAAGAAAGTGCATGTAAGGCCTCGTAGCACAAAAGGCATGTGCTTGAACATATCGAACCTGACCACATTCAGCTCACTAAGTCTTGCGACCAAAGAATCAAATTACTCAAATTAAAGAATACTCTCTCCGCCAACAAAAACTTCCCATTACTTATCACTCATGCTTTGGCACTCACTCTGATACTTGACATATTATTTTTCCATTTCCCCATAATAACATCAGTCTTCTTAATCCAAGCACCAAAGGGAAATGAGAATGTTTTGGAGGGACGGAGAAGTATAAATCAAATATGCCATTCCATGGATCAAATGAAGAATACCTGAAGATCTTGAATATCAACCCCGCCTTGAAATGGCCAGGAACTCTGTGGCCTGTTAGACTCGAGAACAAGAGGGGGTTCACTTGGAATAGAAGTGTATTGGAGTATCCTTTCAACTGATACAATTCTCTGTTCCATGGTGCAAAGGTTCCAAACAACCCATGCTTGTAACATGTTCAGATTTAGCCCATAAGTCACTGCTAAGCCAGCAACACCTTCATTAAGAAAATGACAGAAAATATGTCAAGTTTCCATAAATACATCATGGAAAACAAGGGAATAGGGCAGAAAAACTGCTTTATCATGATATTCCTATGCGACTTGAAACTCAAAATGCAATCCACAGTTTATCAGCTGAAATACTACTAGACCAATGTTTTTGCCCTCAACAAATGCAGCATGGAAAGATACTCATAAATCAGTATGTGAGTTAGAACTTACTTGGATCGATAGTTCCTTCTGGAATACAAATCAGGAAAACTAATGAGAAAGCAAAAGTGATCAAGGACAGCATATCCAACCGAATGCATAGCCATTCCATTGTGCCAGCAGTGTGGAATTTTGGCCGAGAATATCCATCTATTAGTCTCATGCTTGTCTCACGGAATCTAGGCTGCTGATCAAAACTTCTAATCGTGCTTGCTCCTGAAAGTGTTTCTGAGAAATGCTGTATACTTACTGGAGCTGCACACCATATCTTGCTATAACTCGCGCACAATACTGGAGCTTACCCACATAATCTTTACTCTCGCGCGGGAACCTATGTAGTATCTCTGCAAAGAGCGGTATAAAGAACTGTGTTTAATATTTTTCTCGATGCGACGCATGACAAACAAACTGGCATTTCTCATGATATCTTGTGCAAATCTGAAATAAGCACAATTTGAACAATATGAAACAAAGCATTTAAATTAATTGCATACACTACATGAGAAAAACACGGGTTGCTCATGATAGGCCGTGCACATCAGAAAAAGTGCAATGCTACACATGAAATTTTAGGCCAAGAAAAATTATGCTGCTTCATATAATAGAGATTACCTGCAAATATATGCATTCCAACAACAGGGATAAAGACAATGAAGACCTGCCACGCAACTTGTGACATGTGGCAATAATTCCTAGAAGTTGTATTATGGAAAGGCAAAAGAACCAACTATAGATGCCATGTTCAAATCTACGGCGCTTTGATCTGTTGATGCCTGTAAAGAAGAAAAAATAAATGTAAATTAAAAAAATTGACCAAACAGCAAAATCTTGTACATAACCAGCGAACAGCATATTGTCACACACTCTGTTTAGGATTAAGCCACTTGGTGTGGAGTCAAAGAAAGACATGGGAGCCTGAAATAGACTGAGATGCATTTTGTTAAACAGAATAGTGGCTGTCTTGTATCCGGCTGTGGCAACAAGTAATACTCTGCCAGAAATGCATAAAGAACTTCCAATTGCCAAAGAAATATAAGCCGATAAGAGTGGAGCTTCTAACAGGAGGTGGCATGTCCTTGACACAGGGGTTGCCCAAACCATCCAGTAATTGCTTCCAATCTGAAGTACCTGGAACAAGACCTGTGCCATCAGCGTAAAGGGCACAAGTAGTCCTCCATATGCCACTGTGATATACTTCCAGTACACTGATAATCCAACACTCCTTTCTCTCTTTCTTCTTCTTGACAAGTTGTCCCTTCGTTCCCCCGGCATTATCTACTTTGTCATTTACATCACTCTGTGATTCCTGTTTCTTCAAAAAAACCGTAGTGCTTGCAGAAGTATTTTCCCCACCACTGGGTGAAGGACCTGCCTCGAATGAATCTATTGCTGATAAAGCTTCTTCATGGGCACCAACAAGTTCCATAAAGTCACTTCCAGATTTCAGAATATCGTTGTACTTGCCAGCTTGTTTGATCTTCCATCTTTCATAACCTGAAGATAAGATAAAAGCTCGTCAGCAAGGGAGTAGAAGTAGCATAAATAAAATATAGATATGTTTATATATATATAGCTTACCAATATCATATCCGCACTTGGGAGAAATTCAACTTGATGTGTAACAAAATAACAGTTTTGATTGTAGAAGTCCCATAATACATTCCTGCCATAAAAAGATAAGAGCGTCAAACAAAGATCAGGAAACCATATACAAGATGTAGTAAAACAAGAATAAAAACATAAGCATAATGCCAAGTTATAATACTTACATTGAAGAGATGAGTTCGTATGAGCATCAACAGCACTGAATGGATCATCAAACAAATATATATCAGCATCTTGGTACATATGCGTGCAATCTGTATCCTCTGTTTCTGTCCACCACTCAAGTTGATACCCCTCTCCCCAATAACAGTTTGATCACCAAAAGAGAGAATCTCAAGGTCTTTTTTCAGTGAACATGCTTCCAGGACCATATCATACCGTTGTCTATCCATATCCTTACCGAACAGTATGTTATCTTCAATCTTTCCGCTCTGTATCCAAGGTGACTGAGAGACATAAGCCTTCATCCACTTACCTTAACAACCCCAGATACTTTAGGCATTTCCCTAATATACTGGAAAGTAAGCTAGACTTTCCTGAACCAACTGTACCACAAATGGCAACCCTCATGCCAGGAGACACTCTAAAGTTGATATCTCTTAGTGTCGGGCTGGAGCAGAGCATCCCAACTGAGCGTCCCATCTATTATCTCAACAGCTATATCACAATTACTAACTGGAAGTTTCTCTATGACATCTGGCTGCAGGTCATCAAGAGAAAAGCGATGCAATTCTATCGAGTGAAACTTTAGTCTGAATGATCATGGATATCGTGTCAGGAAGACTATAAATAGGTTCTTAGAATTGAAATGTTGCAAGAGCAGATAGTATCTTGCCCGATTAGTGGGATACCAATTAGGATACAAGTACCGAAAGTTACTGCAGATACAAAAGTAGGGGCACCCCAGAAGACAAATGTAGTGAGAGCTGAAGTGTAAAGATACTTCCGTAACCAATTTGTCTCCACTTTTCTAAGATCCATGATCTTGGAAAGAAACTTGAGCTCCCACGCCTGAAGTTTGAGAATTCTCATGTTCCTCAAGACTTCAGATGTTGCCTTCATTCTTTTATCTTTAGATTTCATGAGGTTGTCCTGAAATTCCTCCTGCAAATTACTCAAGGGATAATTTACTAACATGACCAGGATAATAGAGACTAATGCAGCTATAGCTGCAAGCCCAAGATTTCTGTATAAGATTACTAAGGCCAGAGCAACCTGTATAACTACCATCCATGGATCATGCAAGTACCAACCAAAGTCTCCTATCCTCTCAGCATCTACAGACATGATATTTATTATTTCCCCCGAGGTGTGCCCATGCTTCGACTGGCCTGAGAGAGTCAATCCCTTGTTATATACCTTAGCAACCAACGCCGCTCTGGCCCGATAACCAGCCTGCTGTGCCTTAAAGAACCAATGTCTCTGTGCCAAGCACTCAAATACCTTTGCAATGAAAAATGCAGAAACTAATACATATCCCTCGTTTTGGTAGTGCCTCTGTCCATCCAAGTACTGAACAAAGTTGTCGATGAGGTATGGACCTACATAAGGCGCCAATGTGTGAACAAACACGTAGACACCGGACAGAACAATTTCCACCAGACGGTAAAAGCAATCCCTTGGCGAGCATGGCAGTGGTGACTTGCTTACTTTGTCCACCAGCATAAGACTCCAACTTACCATTCAAAATTGGAAACGCCCCTCGAACAGTATCGGAAGTGTCGAGCTGGGGAACATCGTCAAGGTCCAAAACTTTCTTGTTCCCCAGAGAAACCAAAGGGAATATCAAGAGAAAGTAAGGAGACTATAGAAGCCGGCTTTTGCATAAGGGGTAACCGTCTCATCCCCTCTAGTAGGAACATTCAAAGGGGTTCTTGGAAGTCTTATCATCTCCATCCATAGACCCGAGGTTCTTACTCGAAGAGCCAACGTAACATAAGATTAAACCGACTAGAGACGAAGCAATATCAGAGGTCCAGAACAGAGTGGACAAACTCCGGTGACTCTTGTTGTAATAAATAAAGTCTATGACTAAACAATAACAAGAGAGGGAGAAGAAAAGCCCCAACCACAACCTGAAAACTAGAGGAAATTTGGTTGTATTTCCCATCGAATTCAAAAAATGGGTACGCAAAACAAGCAATAAAGCTAGCCAAGCTACAGTTTTGAGCACCAAATCGGTAAGTGTGAGTATCTTCTCATTAGACCAACCAGTTGAATACCAGTAAAAATGGTTCAAGAGGCATAAAACAAGATTGAGGAATGAGAAGCCCAAACAAGAAAAGAGCGTAGGTTTGTAATGAGGAGGAAGATTGGTAATTTTGTGGGCTTGATGTTGATAAACAACATTATGATTACGATTATTAGCAACATTGACGAATCTGTGGTAAACCCAGTAAAGAAATACAACAAGCAACAAAAGCAAGTGCAAAGAAGAGGTGAAGAAACGTAGGAAAACTGGGTTTAGGAAAAAATCGCCAAGACCGGATTTTTGGACAAAAAACTGGCGGGATTGAGAATAGAAAACGGACATACCCGTTGATAAGGATGATGCAGCAGCAGTAGCAAGAAATCCCATTGTTGTTGTTTCGATTTTTGTCCAGCTTTCGTCGTTTTCGTTCGTTTGGGTTTAATAGTAGCTGCTGATGATACGGCAATGTTATAGGTTTATAATGAACGCAAGAGGAAGATCACTAAATCATTCTAAACTTTTCGCATATATATAGATGAATGAAGAATTAAAATGAAAGGTGGGAGATTCTGATCGGAACGGATGAAGTATATTCTTAAGGCTACATTAACTTATTTGCTTCGTTGATTCGATTCAATTTCGTCTTGATTCATTCTCTTCAGTTCATTAAATTATTATTATTATTATTATTATTATTATTATTATTATTATTATTATTATTAATATTTTATCGTTTATTCTGTAACGTATTTTGTATGAAGAAAATAAGAAAATTTATCAAATTGAGATATTTTCGGCCTTTTTCTTTCTTTCTTTTTAATCTGACTTTTAGTAGATCGATGAAATAAAAAGTATAATTCTGATTAATTACCCTTCTTTTAGTAAAAGTTGAATTAAGATAAGCTACGAGAACATGAAGTACCATTCAATGGTTCACATACTTTGTCGTATCTACAACAAAAATCGGCGTATTCTTTTATTGGAAGATATTAGAAACGATAAGTAAACTCAGTATCGTTGAGTTTTCTCAAACAATAAATAAAAACAAGTTATCCAAACTAAAGTCAAACCAAACTCTACAAATTACATAAAAAAGTATAAAACAAAGTTATGTTAGTCAATATACTTAATTTATTTTTATAATATAATTTTATTATATTCTTTTATCGTGTAATTTGCGATAATCTGATCGGCGTCTGAAAAAAGTCTCCTTACGAATTTATTAATGAATAGGATGTAGTATTCATTATTATTAAAAATGGGACAAATGTAATTTCTTGATTCGTTTGATTTGATTCGTTTGATTTGACTCATTTGATTTGATTCGATTCCATTCGATTCGATAAATTTAATTTGAAAAACGAGGCTAATTACTGTCCGTCCGTTCTAATTTTCCATTCACTTTTATGATGGACAAAATAAACTATATGCTTATATTAATATTGAATAAAATAATGATATTGGATTCTCGACACAAATCTCATGAGAGCGGTTTCTACATAAGCTTTATCTGAGGAACTATATTATCAATAAAACCATCCATGTTATTAATCAAAACGTCTATGTTGTTAACAAAATAATTGTATTGCAATATGAAAAATACCAATGTTGAGAATATAGATGTTTTAGTAATAATATCGATAATTTTCTTGTGATATAATTTCTTTCTTATATAGACCAAGTATTTTAGAAGAATTACTCCTCAAATTAATGATTAATCAAAAGATGTGAGAAGTTTTATTTGAGAGGTTAAGGTGATCGACATAATGGGTTGTTATTCCAATGGACTCGACAATCACAAACTATGTGGTGTTTAGATACATGGTTCGATAGTTTTGAATTTTGAGTGCGGTGTATTGAGGTAAGACACACATAGAATTAAATCAAATGATTGTAATTTAATATCTGGAAGATATATTTAGGAGCGTTTAGTAACATATTCCAATCTTAACAAGTAGACATATAAGGCTTTGTTCTCTTATTTGAAATTCTTGTTGAACATAACTAAATTTGCCGAATTGTAGTATAAAATATAACTAAGACTTAGTTCTCTTATTTGAAATTCTTGAATTAGTAGGTGAATTGTAGTATAAAATATAACTAAGCGGTATTTGATGAATTAAGCGGCGAAAGGAAACTAGGCGTTCGAGACTAGCAAAGGCTTTGAGATGAGAACTTCGAGATAGCACAGCTCGAAATGGCATTGGCTATAAAGCCGTGGAAGCTTGACTTGCTTGAGTATAAACAAAAGCAAAACGATGGTTAAAGGCTAAATTGCTCACGGCAATTATCGGATGTGGAAGATGAGTCGAGCACTGAAAATCGAATGCCGAGCTAGAAGAAATCGGCTAGGAAAGCTAAGTTTCTTGAGAAGCGGACTCGAAACAGCGGTGTCTGAAAGCACGAAATGGAGCACTAAGGAACACACGAGGAAGAAAATAGTTCTTAATAACAATGATACTAATCATTTAACTAGAATTCATCCTTATGTTCCTATTAGACAAAAGAATGTTCTAAGAAATTCATTCAAAATGGATTCCTCTTGGAAAATTCTTTAGTCGAGATAGTTCCATTGTTGGTATGAGAACACAATCTCTGTTTCTGTCTTGTGAGAATACTCTAAAGACCGATCAAAGTGGCATTTTGATAGCGGATGTGGGAAGCACATGACGGAGACAAAGCAAATCGATTAACTACTGAGAAAATGCGATGATGGACGATTATTAGATTTGCTAGAGGAGATGAAAATCAACGATAGGATTTGGCAATCGAAGTTTGGAGCCCTTACAATCTAAAGTACTACATGTAAAGGATTGAAATATAATCTCCTAAGCATGAGTCGACTAGTGACAAAGGGTATCTTTGTAAGATTAAGTCAAAACTATGCAAAGTCATTGACAATGAGTCAAAGCCAGCGATCTTGGTTGCTAGGCGAAAGGAGATCTTTATGTTGTTGATTGGGCATCATACAATGAAGAATGTCTCATGGTGAGTCAATCAGCCTGCTTGAAGAAAAGAATGAGTCACTTGAATTTGAAAACTACGAACAAGCTAGCGAGAAAGAATTGGTGGTTGGTTTACCCAAAATGACATATAGAAAAGATGGTATATGCTCGACTTGCGAATGGGAAAACAATCGAAAACATTTTCAAGTCTATAACTAGACATTCCGGTGAAAGGCCCTTGCAAATGTTATATATGGATCTTTTGAATCCTCTGTAACTAGTTATGCGGGAAAGAAGTATGTGCAGTTATTATTGATGATTACTCAAGATTCACTTGGGTTATATTTCTCAAACAAAAATCGATGCAAGGGTTGAGATACTGACTTCTTTGAATAAGCTTGAAGTCATGAAAAATGACAAGGTATCGTAATTAGAGCAGACCATGATGCGAGTTTGTGAACGATTACATAAAGAGTTTTGTACGCAAGGTATCTGACATCAACTATCTTAGTAAGAACACCACAATAAAATGGTGTTCTTGAAAGGAAGAATAGGACCCTAAAAAAAGCGGCAAGAACAATGCTGACGACCTTTGAAATAAGTGAAATCTATTGGGTTGAAGCTATAAACTCGACTGCTACACTCGAAATAGATGTCGATTAACAAGCACCATGACAAACTCCTTATGAGCTTTTGATTGGTAGACCCCTAATATCAAGCATCTAAGGGCCTTTGGTTGTAGATGTTTCGTTCTTAACAATGGAAAGAGTACTTGATAACATTTCAACCAAAGGCGGATGAAGGAGTATTTCTTGGTTATTCTCGATGCAAAGCTATAGAATCTACAACAAAAGAGCAAAAGATTGAAGAATTTGTTCATGTAGTTTTCTCTGAAAGAAACGAAAATACCCTTAAATGATGATCTCGGATAGGTTCAAAGAAGCGATGATTAGAGATTACGAAGAAGAATCCTCAAAAGAAACAATTCTATCAATCACTTAGGGATGAATCGTGATGAAAGCGACCATTGCTTAGTAACAACGGATGACTCTAAGACATGATGAAGAATTTCCTATGAGAATTCGAAATGGAATAGGTTCTTGAGAATGAAGAGGTTTACGAGAATGAGATTCTTTGAAAATCAAATTCGGATATCACTAACCTTTGAAAAAGTGTCGGATATCAATGGCATTTCCCATGTAGGATATCTGAATCTTGCACAAGTATCCCATCAAGATCATATTGACTCACATTAGGATCAAAATGATATTGATCCTACTAATTCAAAACCCATTATGAAATGGATAAGAAATCATCACGAAGGATGTGATCGATCCGTTAGACGAGGAGTTAGAACTAGAAGAGCAATGTTGAAAATGAAAATTGCCTCTATGGATGTTTCATCTCAAATATTGAACTAAAACTATAGAAGAAGCATTAAAGGATCAAGATTGGATCTACGCAGCAAGAAGAGTTGGATCAATTTGAGGAAAGCGAAGTCGAAACTGGTTCCATTTGTTGATGGAATATCTGTAATTGGAACCAAGTGGGTTTTCAGAAACAAAATGAATGAGTCTGGTGAAATAACCAGAAACAAAGCAAGGCTGGTTGCGAAAGGATTCACCCAGACTGAAGGACTAGATTTTGATGAATCTTATGCACCAGTTGCAAGAAGATTGGATGCAATAAGACTCTCTCTAGCCTTTGCAGCTCATAATGACTTCACAGTTTATCAAATGGATGTCAAGAGTGCATTCCTAAATGGTGAACTTGCTGAGGAAGTCTATGTTGCCAACCACCAGGCTTTGAAGTTTCCTCAGAAAGTAGGATGGTCTATAAGCTTCAGAAAGCTCTGTATGGACTGAAACAAGCTCCGAGAGCATGGTATGATACTTTGGCCAGATACCTACTAGAAAGTGGTTTCAAGAAAGGAGATGTTGATAAAACACTCTTCACATTGAACCATGATGGGAAACTACTTTTGGTTCAAGTATATGTTGATGACATTATATTTGGATCTAAAGACAAGCAACTTTGTGAAGACTTTTCTGAACTCATGAAATGTAAATTTGAGATGAGCATGATGGGAGAATTGAATTACTTCCTAGGGCTGCAAGTCAAGCAACTCAATGATGGAATATTCATTAGTCAAACAAAGTATGCAAAGGACATGCTCAACAAGTTTAATCTAAAGCCTTCTGAAAAGAATGCTAAGATACCTATGAGCATTGGAACCAAAATGACCTATCTTGAATCGCAAGAGTGTTGAAGAACACAAGCATAGGAAATTGATTGGGTCTCTCTGTACCTCCTTTGCAATTAGACACGATATTGATATCTGGTTGGAGTGTGTGCTAGATTTGACAAATCGAATGCAATCACACTACAACATTGCTATGAAAATATTAAGGTATGTAAAGTCTGTAAAAGTTGGATTGTGGTATCCAAAAGGCAGTGGATTGAGTTTGGTTGGCTATTAGGATCTTGACTATCTTTGGATCATTGGTTGATAGAAAAAGCACCTCGGGAACTTGTCAATTTCTTGGTGCGATTGATATCATGGTTGACAAGAAACAAAACTCAATTGATACATCTACCACATAAATTTGAATATATTAACTTTGGGTGTTGTGCTTCACAAATATTGTGGACACAACAACAACTCGAGACTATGGACTCGATGAAGAGAAAACTCCTATTTTGCAGTGACAACACAAGTGCTATTGCCATCTCTCGGAATCCTTTGTGGTATTTAGTCGGTCGACAATGACTAAGGGGAAGGATTTGGACCTCGAGGTCGAGGGAAGGTAAGAAGAAATCTAGAGTTAGTCTTTGCTTTCGAGAAGGAAGAGGAAACAAGACAACTTCGACCACCACTCGAATAAATGAGCCCTCATCAAGTCAGTGCTTTGCAAATAGTAGCTACTTCCAATGACATTGAAGAAACAACAATGGTAACAAGGGCCATGGCAAAAGACCTCTAAGGAGTACCAAGGCTCGAGGAGAAGATAAGTAAGAGGATTGATGAGTCTTACGAAGAAGAAGAAGAAGAAGAAGAAGAAGAAGAAGAAGAAGAAGAATAAGAAGAAGAAGAAGAAGAAGGAGGCGAAATCAAATCCGAGCGATAAAGAAATTGCAAAACTTTCACAGAATTAATCTTGATGATGATGATGAAGAGGCGATGAAGATGAAGCTCCTCTTCACGGAAAAAGAAAAAGGGTTGATAACTGGCGGGCCCATAAGCTGCAAAGCCTTTGGAAGCTAAAACACCCTACGGAAATACCAAGTCAATCGAGGTGGTTCTTGAAGCAATCCCAGGAAAAATTCAAGACAAAGGAGGAGCAGTGAGGCTGAACAAAGAAAACTTCAACTACCACTCGGGCTGAAGAAGCCAAGATTGAGTATGTGAAGACCAACAATGACTCCTCGTCTCTGGTGCTTTAATCGGAAGAATAGCTCTTGGATTACGGAACTCGAGCACTTATTAGTAAATGAAAGATTTCCAGAACCAATCCATAAATAGCTCATGGCATGGAGAATAGACAAGCCAATCTTGATTAACACTAACCACATCAAAGCCTGGTTGGATTTTGAAGTAATCAAGAGAATAGAACCCATGAAGAAGGACCTCTCTGATGAATGTCCTTATGGAAAGCCAGATGATATGCATAGAATTCCCAACATCACTGGAACCGGCACAAGAGCAAGACTTGTTGTGGAACCCTATGAGTCCTTCTACTTGACTGAAGATCAATACAAGGGTGACATCAGATATCTGAAGATCATATATGAATACTTCAAGCTATCAGATATCAGAATCGAGTATGCCTGGAAGTGGGGAAAGTATCTGTGGGTCAAACACTTTGCCAAGAAGAATCCTACCAAAACTTACAAGGAAGTCTGTGGATTTGCGGAGACCTGAAGATGATTGTCAGAACTCTTCTCTATGACTACTATGATGATATCAAATGGTTTGGTGATAGAAAATTTGCAGATTGATCCATGGAATTGCTTTGAAGTGTTGAAGACTTGAAGACTAGTTTACTAGGATGTCTACTTGGAGCTTGGTTACTCCTGTTGTCCTAATTTACTATCAATTTTGTATCTTGCTGACTGAGCTGAAGTGTATTTTATGTATTAAAGTTATCTGTGAACTTTCTTTGTAACATATCTGATGAACCTACTCTCAGATATCAATTTATAAAAAGATAACTTGTCAGCAAAGATCACACCTTGTGATTTGGTTGATGTTTACTACGCATAATTGAAAGATCTTATGAATTGATTAAGTGGTGGATTGTTTCCTCATCCAAATTTGTAATAGGTCAGATAGTGATCGTTGACTGATCAAAATGGGGGAAATTTGTTAGGAATATCTGTTTAGATTTTGATCAGCAACCTAATGACTTATCTTAGCTCAGAAAGGTGGTTAGTACTCTTGGTTCACTTGAACACTGTAAAAGAGGAAAATTACTAAGTATGATAGTCTAGTAAATCTTGTATAGGATGTTAGGTCCCTGAATGTAATTTTTATTTTTTTGAAGAAGACCAAGAAGAAGGCATCCGGCGAGGCTTCGACTTTAAAATGAAGTTTTGAAGGCGCAAGATTCTTTGAAGACAAAGGTTATCGATACCTATGTCCGGATATCTTGAAGAAACAAGTGTTTCAATAAACAAGTGTTGCAAAATATATACGAGAATCTGAGGTTTACGAGCGAGGAAAAGTGCCCAGATATCTACACTCGATACCTTGGATAAAGATTATGTTTAGGAAACAACATATTTTTAACAAGTGGTATACGGAGTTGTGATAGTCTCTGGAAAAGGGCGTGCTTGAGAAAGCATGCATAGTTCCGTTGGCTTTCTGAGGACAAAGTATAATCATTGCATTAAATGCAGCGGACGAAATGTCTGAACAAAAGCGGTAGTCTCTGAAGAAGAAGACAAGCGTCTAGCGATGCTATACTCGAGATATCAATAGTTTGAATTTGATTTAAACTAACGGATACTATTCAAGCGGCACTCAAATTCATCTATAAATATCAACACTTAGAATGCTTGAGAACACACAGAAAAACTTACACGAGAACACTAAATACTCACCAAGCTCTCAAGCATACTACTTACCTTGAAAGCTTTTACATTGCGACCAAAGCTCTTGATTCTAAGTAGCACAAAAGTTCTAAGTGTCTTGATCCTTAACAAGCATTGTTATTTGTGAAGGAGTTGAATTAAGATTTCATATAGATTCATTCTCTTGAACACTTATCATAGACTTAGGTCGATAAAGAATAAGATACCATACATTGAAAAGTGTATTAAGTATACTTGATTCATAGAGCTATCGCATAGCGAACAAGTTATTGAAGCTCACTGACAAACTACTTTAACTTGACACCTTAATCGTGGTACAAGAAGTACTTAGTTTGGGAAACTAAGGAATAACTCCAAGGTTACTGAGCATAGGAAGTACTTAGGAAACTAAGGAATAGCTCAAAAGGTTTATGAGTACATGAAGTACTTGGCTGAGAAAGCCGGGGAATAACTCGGGAACACTTGGTTGGGAACTGGTGTATTTAGGAATCAAGAGAAGATACTTGTAAGGTTACCTCGATTACGTCTTAGTGGATTCTAGGTGCGAGAAAGGCCGAAGTTGATTAGTTGAAGGATTACGCCACCTTCAGATACCACTATAAAGACTTGTGTTATTTACTTTCTGCAATCTATTACTTGCTTTATTTACATTGCTAAGTATTTACACATATCTTGCTGAGCACGTGCACTTATCACAAAATGTCTTCCGCTCTCTGAAAATAAGTATCAGATATCTTCACATATATCTGAGAAATTGTGTTTATCGACAAAAGTTTGAAAAAGACTATTCCCCCCCCCCCCCCCCTCTAGTCTTTTACTTTGCCGTTATCTGGACCAACATCTATGTTCATAATCAAGTGGATTTAAGGAAGGGGCTCTGGCAGCAGTTGGCTTCATTTTCTTCTACTATGCATCTACCTTGGCTTATTGCAGGGGACTTCAATGTTGTCCTGGACAATATTGAAAAATGGAATGAAGCTCTTACTCCTTTCCACATAGGTGATGAGATGTCTACTCTTCTTTCTACTACTGGATTGGTGGATCATGTTTATTTGCCGTTATCATGTTTATTCATCCCCTAGTCTTTTTCTTGCGTTATCTGGACGACATTATGCATTAATCGACTTAATACATCCTACTAAGCGCCTCCTAGTACTAATACTCCCTCCATCATAGAACTTCATACATTTATTATTTTAGTTGTTCCAAAAATTTCATGTATTTCTAAAAGAGGAAGGTACCTCCCACGATAAATAATAAATTTTATTCTCACCCTTACACCTTATTACCGCATTTTTTCAAAATTTCCACTAAAGTACACATTTTTACCACTTTTTCATGTTTTATAATTTATTTTAATTTTTCATGTAAAACTATGTGTAACCCTTAATGTGTAAAATTCTGCGAACATAGAAAGTACTAAGCAAATGATTAGACTCACTTGTTAGGTTCTATTTTTTTCGTTTGAACTGAATTAAACTAAATGGAACTGAATTGAACTGAATTGAGTATAAAATACTGTTAAGTAAAAGCCTTGAGGCTGAATGAATTTGAACTAAAATGAATTGAAATTAATGAGTTTTCAGATGAAAAAAAAATAGTCAATTATTCCCATTTAAACAGTTATTCATCTACTAATGATTCATCATAAAAACAAGGTGGGAAGTTTGAAAGTCTACAAGTACACAAATACCACTCCCTCCTATTCATATTATAATATTTTCTTATATTAAAAAAATAGTCAACAAGCCAAAACATCTTGTAAAAAGTATATTCTTAATTATTTGGAGATTGTTTGACTCATGATTAAATCCAAAAAAACATTGTTAAAAACACCTAAATTTTTAATTAACTTGTAATTGTAATGTTATGCCAAACAGTCCCTTTGTTCTGTTTTTCACATAAAATTTTTTGGTGATTACAATAATTTGGTAAAATTAAATTTTTATTTTACCTATTACATGTACTCGATAATTTAAACTTTTGTTCTGTTTTTCACATAAATTTTTTTGTTGATTACAATAATTCGGTAAAATTAAAATTTTATTTTACCTATGTACTCGATAATCTTAAATTTCTCTTTTATCTCACGGGTGGATATTCACGGGTCACGGATGTAAATGTGGTTTGAAATGTAACACTCCCTTCCTCTGTCATAATAAAAACTTGCTTCACTACATTAAATTTTTAACTACCAAACTATGTCATGATCAATCCGATAAATCATACTATTACATGTTAAATATTCCCAGAAAACTCTATGCCAAATATCAGGTATATTTGTATCCATAGGATGAAACAAAATAAAACAAAAGGTCAATGAGGTGGGTCTGAAAGAATTAATTTAATTGCAAGTGTTTGAGTGATGATTTCTTGGGCGTCAGGAAACGTGGTGGCCAAGTGTGGAAGAAAATGTATGTTTTGTATTGGGCGGAAGACCGGAAGACTAGTAATACTAACGTATGTTTTCGTTTTAACTTTTTCGATAAAATCTGACTTTAAATATATGAATTAATTTTAAATTATAAATGTAAAATTTTAATTAGATTATATCATGAAAGTTTAGTCTCTAAGGTATTAATTGATTATTTTGTATTCTGATTCGAAATTAATTTGTAGTTAAAGTTGAATATATTATAAAATGAAAAATATGGATGAAGGAAGGAAGGAAGGAAGTGGTGGATATTGGGCGTGGACCATTTTCATATTTGCTTACTTTTCTTAGATCACTTTGCTCAACTTTCCCCAATCGAAAATGACGTTAAAGATCACTTAAGAGTCTTTCCATCGAGAGACTAATATTGTTCCATTATTTGTCTTTTTATTAAAACAAAAACTAAGTGATAATTTAGAAAATATAATTAATAAAGTTCATTTGACACTTTACTGCAAATCAAGATAAGGAAGATGAAGGAGTCTTTATGAAAAGACAAAAAGATAAAGAAAAATATTATGTCAGACTTGAAAATTATTGTTCCATACTTTGAGCCTTGTGTTGGTGATTGTGAGGTTACAACATATGAATTGTTGAGCATTCGGAAAAATATAAAAATTTTAAAGATGGTGATCAAATTCGAGAGATGGAAAATTTGAAGAATTTGTTAGCCATCTAACTAAGCTTTATTCTCTTTATTTGAAAATTTACTAATTTCAATTCGTTTTAGTTCAGTTACTTGGTCCTTTTTATACTATAAATAAATTTAGTTCAGATCAATTATGTTTATTTTTGTTCAGACGTTCCTAATTCAGTTTCCTTATATTAGGAGTTCTAGGTAGTTTTATTATACAAGAATGAGTCATTCTCTAACCCCTAATATGGCAGTTTATATGGGGCATTAGACCACCTAATACGCAGCAATCTTTCGTTTCTCTACGTCTTACATTTTGCATGGTCATCAAGACTAATTATTGACGATCCAGTATTAATATCAGATTTTAATCTTTCCCAAGTTGGGTGGATATAAATCTGGAAATGCAGATTAAATGATTTTTCACTTTTATGCTGAGATCGGTAGCTGCGCTGCAAGATAGCACTCCGTCAGTGGGTAAAGAAAAAAAATAATGAAAGTTATGTTACGGTGTTACCCACCAAGTAATTCAATAAAAATTTATTTATATGAAGTAGTATATGTTTAAAAATTAAAAATGAAATCAAATGAGAAGAGAACACATGAACCAGGAAAGGAGAAAAAGAATAGGAAATTAAAATGTGTTCGTACTAGGGATCGATACCCTACCAACAAAGATGTAGAGCTTTGCTCAAACCAATTGCCACTAGGTCACAATTGATAGTTCTCAATTTTATTTTGTAAAACATTATTTGTTCATTTACTTCAAATACATTTGTTCATTTACTTCAAATACTCACACTTTAAAAATGCCTCGTGCACCCCGCCCCTGCCACCGACACGAAAAGGTGATATACTTCTACACAAACAAGAAAAGATGGCTAGCTTTAGGTATTCTTGCAAATCAGTTGTTCTTAAAATGATGGCTAGCTTTAGGTATTCTTATTGTGTGTTTTTAAAATTAATGATGAATATAAATAAGGTAAATAATGGAAAATTGAAAATTGTAAAGATCTCCGGAATATAATCTTCAATTCAATCAATATACCTTAATCATATATACATACCAAACAGCTCCGAAGGTTACATAAATTAGTTTCTTAATAAAGGTTGTTGGTTGATCTCCGTGGACGTAGGCATCGTCGAACCACGTAAAATTTTGCGTCTCTGACTTTCTGGTTTTGGTTCATTAATTTTTGTTCGATTAGTAAGGAAGTAATTGTCATCAATGGAGTCTACAAGGTTCAAGATCAAGAAACATGCGAAGGGTATGGGAGAAACCTAGAGACATTTGCCTTGTAAAAGCTTAGATCAGTCTTCTATTGTGGATTCAAACTCAACGAAGTCAAGAGAAGACCATCGTAAGTTGGGAAGGAGTTCTCTAGGATTTGGGTGAAGGGTGAAAGAATCCATAAAGCAGACGAAAAAGAGGTCCAGAATCGCGATCAGAACAGTTGGCGCGTTGGAAACACGTGCATCGAGCGTGTGGCATCAACGCGCACTAGAAGAGAGGCTGGCCCGTGTGTTTCATGCTTCAGGAAGATATTTTGCGTTGCGACGATGCAACGGCACGTGACGGCTGATGTGCTCAAATTAGTACTCTTAAAAAGTAAAAAGTAACTAAAGTAGTGTTGAGTAAACAAGCCTTAACTACGAGATCATTCTCAAGGAGTTAACTAGGCAACTTGGCGTTTAAAGTGTTTAAAACGTAAAAGTTTGCAGAGAAACAATTGATTGGTTTGTATTTGTAGAATCACAGTTGATAAAACTAAGTAAATACGAAGAAAGTTTGATCAAGGAAGAGAAATAATGAACACGGTAGCAATTAAGATAAATCATATACATGATTAAACCTATCGTTCATACCTTTGACACAGTTATTTGTCCAGAAAAATGCAACTTTAATTTAACCAATGCATTATTTGAATGTGTCGAACTAGTGAGATCAATCGATTGTTAGACGAATGATTCTTAACCTGATGCTTAGAGGATTTGAAACTAGCATATTGAATTTGGGGGTTTTTTACAAAGATTTTGAATAAGCTTAACACGTATGAGCGATTCTAGGTTTAAAACCTAGCATGATTAAACCTACATCGCTTCAGTATTTACTATCGATTAGCTACTCATAATCGAAGCAATAACATACACATTCATTGTCACGAGCAATTAAGCATGGAAGAATAAGATAGATTCATACAGTAAGAATTGACCACAAAGAGATAATTTGCAATAGAATAGATGAATTGATTGATAATCTAACCTTGAATCGAATTCGATGTCAATGTATGGAATTACAAAACCAAATTGATGATAATCGAAGCGAATACAAAGTATTAGGGTTCTTGTGTGTTGGAGAGTGAAAAAACGAAGTAGGAATGTCCAAAAATCGTCTAAAGTCGACTAAGTAGGAAAGTAAAATCTATTTGAAAAGGCACGGGGGGCGTCCTACGAGACGTGGAGCGATCTGGAATCGGCCTCTAGAGGCAGCGTCGACCTAGTTTTGGGATCGTCCTAAGCGAAAGTTGTAGCTCTTTAAATTATCTCTGGCGTGCACGAAATCGGTCAATCGGACATCGTATGAGAGAGAGTTATGGCCAAAATGGCTGAAGCTCAAGTAAGTTTCACTTTTTTGCAGTCTCGTTTAAGTGACTCTAAAATCATAGTCCGAACTCCGAATCCTTCCGTTTTCGCCATTTTGCTCAACTTTTAAAGCTCTAGATTTTTCTCAAAATTTCCAAAATATCATTTTAACTCCGAATTTCACCTAAAAACACGTCAATCTGCAAAGCACAACTAAAACACTAAAAACATGAAAAAGTACAAGAAACATTATAAAATACTAACAAAGACTTACAAAAATACGGTAAAAAAGACATGATGAACCTCTAAATTATGGTTTCATCAGCGGTAGCGTCCATTGTTGGAATGGCGTGGTTATTTCGTTGGATTCTTGAGGCGATTTCCCATGTGATATGGTTGTTTAAAGCTATATTTGGTATAGGATAATCTTTGTTGGACTCGAACTAATTTCTAGGTAATTTCTATATACAAAATTAAATGGAAAATAAATTAATTTACAAGGCTTTCCTCATTTCGAAATGGCATTAATTGTGTCGGTTACATCATTTACCAAATGATATTAATTGTGTCAGTTACATTAAGGGTTAAAAAAATCTAACGGTCGTTATGGTGTTTTGTTATTATTTAGGGTAAAATCCATTTTTGTTACTTAAATTAATAGCCACTTCTTGCTTGTGAACATAGGGTGGAGGGGTGTGAGTATTATAGATATTGATTTGTTCTTGTCCTTATTCTTGATCTTGACCGCACCTTAAATTTCCTGCCACTTGTTTTGATAAAAAAACATAGGGTTTGTGGGTGTTTACTGATCGGTTACTTTGGAATTGACGGGTTATGGTTATGTGATCCTTTTCATAAGTAATGCACTTTTGGTTGGCACAAAGGACCAGCACTTTTAACATGTGTTATAAGTATTCCACCTTTGTGGTCTTGGTTTAGGATTGGTCCGCAACCCCTCACTCTCGGCTAGGGCTTGGCTTAGACATACAAGACGATGGGGTAACCAAGATGACAACTAAATTTCATTACTTATGGGATTAGATTGATTCTGGCTTGGAAGTGTTTTTTATCAAAAGAGTAACTTTTTTGTTGTCAATTGGTGAAGTAAAAGTGATGGCTTGTACACTGTCAAGTTCTGGAAACTGACTGTGATGAAAAACATTGTAAATTGGTGTTTTGACCAAGTGGAAGTTAAAGGTAGAGAATAGTATAGTTGAATTAATTGGTAGAGATTAGACTATGATGTTGGTCTTTGATTTTGGATTGTAATGTTTATGATTGATGTACTATTGAGCATTTCTTATGCTCGTGTAAATTTTTCGTTCAGTGAATATATTTTTGTTATTAAAAAAAAAGATACATTAGTGTAAGCCATTTTAATTTTTGATACTTTAGAGTGGTTGCGTTCGATTATAGTACTCCATAAGTCATAACTTTATCGTTTGCCATTTTAAGTCATGGAAGCTTCATACATTACTAAAAGGAAGATACCCTTGACAAATAATAAATAATCTCAACCTTACACACAAATTACACCTTTTACTCAAAGTACATTTTGTCCACTTTTTTTCATACTTATCATTACTTTAACTTTTCGCATAAAACTGCGCACCAACCCTAATGTTTGAAATTTTTGGAACGGAAGGAGTACTAATAATAACTTATTACTATTAAGGTACTAATAGTAAATCAAAAGGTGGAGCGTCTCAATTGGACCTAAATTACAATTGACCTAACCCAATTTCATGTGAATTTTCAATCCATTGAAGGACAATTGAGACAAAACTGGTGAAGAAAGCCGACAAAAAAAGAATATGAAAAAGATGAATCTGACGCGTGTGAGTGGGACAAAGTCGACGATGTATTGCGATCGACCAGTTTTCAAGCTATCTTTCATCATTTAATATTCACTTGTGCGGGAATGGCACAACCCGCATTCTAAATTCAATTATTACCTTAATTGTAAATAGTTATTGCATATTTATTACCTCAATTGGATGCGTCCACTCTAAAGTACCAAAATCGGAAATGTCTTACACTGCAATACCAAAAATGGTATTTTACCTTTATTATTTATGATTGACCCTCTGAATTAATGGTTTTTTCAATTGCTATAAATTTTCTTACAAAAGCAACTTTTCATTTATATATATGAGGTAAAAAGAATGGGACATCAATGGCAAAATCAAACAACTAAGCGTGGAAGAGAGGAAGTATATACATATGGATAATATAATATAACTCACCAATTATATTTTTACATTTTTATGTTCGTATTGTCTTAAAAAAAATGATCGGGTAGGTATTATGCCCGATTTTGATTAGTGAGGCGGATACAAAATCATAGGCTTGTCAGGGACTATGGCTCGGATTAGGGTCTAGCCCACATCATGAGGCTTTTAAAAGCCTGACTCAAGCCGACTATTTCCATCACATATATAAAGAAACCATTGATTATTATAGAAGTCAGGTTGCACCCTTCACACTAATACCAGACCGAGTAGATGAAGATGTCTCATACTAAAGAATGAACCATGCCAACTCTTCCGTAAATTTTTTGGCATGCCATATTTTCACTAAATAACCCACAAGTTTACAAAGAATTCAATTATAGTTAGGCGTAAAACATATTCATAATTAGGCATAAAGTATTTAAATATCATATTTTTTACAAATATAATGTATACAACCAATACAAATATTAAAGTATATATATAAGTGGATAACTATTAGAGTTGTGTGCAATTGAGTCTTAATTTAAGTTAAATTGAACGCGTTTGTAATATATGTATAAATTAGACTTTAATTACAAAAATAATTTGTTTTATTCAATCAAATTACAAGCCCTAATTCAATCTCAACAAAATCAATGCATCAGAACAAAAATCAATCTCTCTTCTCCATTTAAATTTTAAACAATAATTTAACCCCAACAAAATCAAATCATCATTAAAAAAATCAATCTATCTTCTTCAATTAAATTTTAAACACTAATTCAACCCAAATCAAAATCAATTCATCATTAAAAATAACAATAACCAATCTTATACTCCATCTTCTCCAATTAAATTAAAACAGATCAACTCAAACACTCATTCAACTTGAAAAAAAAAGAAATTCATTATCAGAAACAACAATATTACTTACCTTCAATTCGTATACGTCTTCTATAACTGTAACTATGTGCCACAATAACACGCGTAGCGTGTTCTCACATTCTAGTCACTTGTAAGGTATTGCTATTGTTTTGTTTAAATTCGGTTAGAAATGTGAACGTGTCAAACGTCAATTTAATATATATATATATATATATATATATATATATATATATATATATATTATTATGATTTTACATGTATATTATACTCCTTCCATCTTTTACAAGGTTTATCAGTGCAAGAGAGTGATAAAAAAATTAACAAGTGTAGATAGTGGGTTTCGAAAAAAGCAAACGTTAAACTTGTAAAATACCTCTAAAATGACGAATAGTAAACGTTTAAAATTTTAAACGGGGGAAGTATAATATAAATGAGGTGAATTTTCTGAAACACATCATGATATATTTTAGTCTTTCTTGCAAGCGTCAAAAAAGTGTACTCCATGATTTCTAAATTCTAACAAACCCTATATCCTTAAAAAAATTGTTTGCAGCAATGACTACCAGACTTGAAAGAGCCCATCACCATGCACCAGACGCACAAGGCAGAAAACAACACCAGTTCATATTCAGCAGAACTCACACGGGGGATCACAAACATCTGAGCCTACACATTTACACCAAAATGCAATCACAAACAAGTGCTTGCAATTACCATTCATTCAAATTGTGACATGACAACATTCTGTTAATCCTAACTAAAACAGCTCTATCAAAGGTCGCAGCAGATTGCTATGACAAGAAAAAACTAGTTCTGCACCTACTTTTATCTATGTGCCACGGTTAGGTGCTGAAGTATAATAATAGGCGGGCCATAAGAGTATCTCCAAGCTTCACACGCAACACATTTCTCCATATTCAGATCATTTTGAAGGGTACAAAATTTGCATGACCAGACACAGCGTTTCTGCTTCTCATCTTTTGGCTTGTGGGTTCTACAGAGCTCACATATTGGAGCTAATAGCTGCAACAAGTTTGAAAGAGATTTGTTAGAATTTTAGCACTAATGAGGCTAGTCCATGACTTTGTACCTCAACCAAAGGAGCCCCACACGTTTGAAATGAAGTTTCATTAAACGTGTATAATCTACTATGGTAGTAGATGACACTTGAGAAAGAATTACTAAAATTCATTGAAAGGTGAAAGAGTTATTGAAGCTTAAAGTGTGTTGGTTGATGCATTGAATATGGAATGCCAAGAGTTGGAATGGGAGAAGTCCCACATGGCTAAAATTGAGGAATAAGAAACTACTTATTAGTCCAAGGCTTGGGTTAAGTGATTGGGCCCTTAGGGCACCCATGCTTTTGGAAGGGGGGAGGAGCTAGATGCTCCTACACACCCTAGCTCCGCCAGAGCCGAACCGAAATGGGCTCGTTGGGCTCGTGGGTCATTAGAGTTGATTATTATCTTTTGGGCGAAACACATTGTGTTTGGTTAAGCCGATAAGATAATCGGTTAAATCTGAAACCGACCCATCGATTGAGTCCGGTTAGTGATGCGAGCGAGCAGTTGTGTCCGTTCGAATGACTGATCGACCATTAAGCGAAAGGATGTGGCGAAGCGAAAATTCCAAGATGTATGCATTGAATTTTTGTTCTGCGAGATTCTTCTGCGAAGGATACATCTATTCAGACTGCAACTCTTCAATATTATAAATAGCCCCCCCCTAGAATCGATTTCAACACACAAAAATCCATTCTTCTTCCTTCTCTTAAACTACTCTCTCTAAAGCCAGAAAAACCTTTATTGTATTAGTTCGCAGAGTCAAAGTTCGAGTGCTATAACTCTGATTCAAATCTGCTTGTTCTATCTTGGGAGACTATTTGTCAAGTAAACCGTTAGCACCGAGGCGGCAAATACGTCTTAAGGAATAAGGCTGACCTTTGCTCGGTGATCTAATCCTATTCCTTACCTACTCCGTTTCTGTCCTCATACACTACCGCCAACCACAACAAGATTTTCATGTTTCATTGTCATTGCAAAAAAAACAGAATGCCAGCAGAAATATCAAAAAAGGTGGTTTGTTTCAAAAGATTCTTACTATACAAAATACAGTACATCATTCCAAATGCTAAAAGCATAAACCTATAAGTATGTTTCTATCTAAAGCTATGCATTGCTAAAATGATGCCAACCATTCTCAACTACAAAGAAGAAAGTAGCAAACAACCAAAGGAGTATTATAATTTGTTCGTAATACTTTTTATTTTCTTCTAGTCCAGGATATTTTGAATGTACACATTTAAAAACCTCTCTTTTGCGTCGAGACAATAATTTTAAATAAAGCTCTTGAGCGGTTATATTGCCAGGGCAAAGGAGAATCTTGAAAGCAAAACTTAAAAAAACACACCTCAAAAGAAACTTACCGAGTTCAACAAAGTGCAGACTGAACATTGCCATGTATTATATTGGTCATTGTGCGATATTTGGTCACATCGATTGAGCGTTGTTGAAGCTTCTTTTGAGGAACCTTTCAGGAAACTCTTATTATGCGGAATTTCATCTAAACATTCAAGGAGCTCATTATCTGAAGTATCTCCAACTAAGTCCACAAAAGTGTGTTTCTTCTGTAAATTACTGGATCTGAGTAATGCAGCATCACCTGATTCCTTGTTTCTCTTTCGAGATACCAATTTCACATCTTGTCCATCAAGTACTGGTGGACGTGACACACCATGACAGCATCCATTATCTGGTGACCTTAGTAAGGGTTCAGTATCATCATCTTCTTCAGATTTATCATCACCCCAAAGTTCTGAGCCACACCAAATATTATCCTGTAATCTTCTCTCTGCTTGCCATTTGAAGCTTGCACAAGTAAGTGCAACCATAATAGAGTTGTCTCGCCAATTTTACGAGGTCTGAAGGCGGCGGTGTCCCACGTTGTGCTACGCTTTCCTTGCGATTAATCGTCTTCACGGAGAGCGAAAGAGGAAGTTTACGGAGGATCCACCTAAATGCTTTCGGGAAGATCAAATCCTTGTCGAGATCCACTTAGCCATTTATCAGGTCTTCACATTCCTATGGATCTCGGGTTCAGTTAATAATGCGGTAAGAAATGAACAACTGAATCATCAGTAAATTTGAAGGGGAGAATTGCACTTTTGGTCCTCTAACTCGACACCCTCTTCGATTACGGTCCTACGAAATGTCGATTTTGTAAAGTTTGTCCTAAAACCGTATAAATACAGCCAAATTAGGTAAAAAATTGGGGAAAATTGGGATCACTTTTGGTCCTATTGACATGGCAACCTACATGGTGATTTTTGTGGGCGAATTAAGGAATTACGATGACGGTGAAATCGACTTCATCAGACGAATTAGGCAAGGAATTAGCTAACTAAACGACTTAAGAGGGATAGAAATAGGGTAATATCCAGCCTAATTAAACACTATATCCCCAAATCGAAACCCTAGTATCATAAACCCTATAACAAATCCCAAATTGAAGCGAAACGAAGAAAAATTCGAATTCCCAAATTCGTCCTAACCTAGTGAAATGGTGAGTCGAGGAAGGCGCCGTCGTCGAGGCGAGTGGATGAACAAGTGCAATGAAGATTTCTTGTTTGATCAGTTCGAATTCTGCCATTGTTAGCGTCACGTTGAGGAGGGTATTGATTTCAAGGATTTCCTAGGCCGCCAGTAATCGAGGTGTGATAATTGGGTAAGTTTAGTTTCAATTTGGTTCAATGTGGTTTAATTTGGTTCAATTTGTGTTGTTGATTCTGTTTTTTCTCATAATGGCGTCATTTGTATGAATAGGGCTGACGCGGGATGTGGATATTTCAAATGGCAAGATGAGCCATTGCGGGCTGACTACAAAGGGTGATAAAGAGCTACATCGGTCTGAAGAAGATTTCAAGATGGAGGCTACCTTGATCAACATTGAGCGGCTACCATCAAATCCCAGAATTTCTCAATGAGTTGCATCAGATTTCCTTGTAATACATTCCTTAACTCTACCAAGATTCTTATCAATTAAGACCTTTATTCTAGGGAACAAGTAGCCCTTCCACTTCTTTGCAGTATAATCCCTCAACTCTTGCATTCTCTGCATCAAACACTCTCTTATCCATTCAAGCATGGTGAATATTGGTTTGAACCTAGCCCTCAGAATCATCTTGTTGAAGGATTCACTATTGTTGTTCATTGTCAACTCACATTGGGGATGTGTATCAAAGTGACTCTTGGACCATTGTTCAGGAGGCTTGTTCTCTAACCATGCATAAGCTCCTTCATCAAGATTTCTCATTGCCTCCATGGTTGCTTTGAACTGAGGTGGAGTAGTAGCATTTGATGCCCTGTACAAGGCATGTTTGAATGCATCACCTCTATATCCTGCACACCAGAAATTCTTCAACATTTGTCTAACACAAAATCTTTGTTTTGAGCCTGGAAACACATGCACTACTCCCTTAATTAAACCCTTCTGTTTGTCAGACATGATAGTAAACTTTGAAGGATCATCAATGTTCAAGTCACTTTTAAGTAAACTCAAAACCAAGTCCATTGCTCCCTGTTTCATGAGACACCTGTTGCATAAGCTATGGGAAATGGCTTATTATTAGGATCAACACCAAATGCGTCGATAAAACTCCGTGATGAGGACCCTTTAGGTGACATCCATCCACACCTATAAAAGATGCACTTGATGATAAAGCCCTCCTTAAGTGCTCTAAAACAAACATAGAATTGCCTGAACTGATTTGTATCTCTGTCCACATCACAAACAACAGTTGACCCTGGATTTCTCTCTCTCAACTCGTCAGCATAATCCCACATCATTCCATACTGAGCATCTGGATCACCTTCTAGGATAGCCAAAGCCTTCTTCCTTGCTCTATATGCCTGATGCTCAATAATTTTCACACCAAGCTCATTGGACACTTCAAGAACAAAAACCTTAATATTCTTGTCTGGATCAATCTTGAACTTGCTCGGGAACCTATAAGCTGACCAATTTGTTGGTCGGATAGCAGCAAAGTAAAAGACTAGAGGGGGTGAATAGTCTTTTAAAACTTTTGTCGATAACAAATGTTTCTCAGATATCTGAATACTTAGAATCAGAGTGCGGAAGACTTAATAAAGATAAGTGTAAACGGTAAATAAGTGTGTGTGTGTTCTTTGAAGTATAAATCTGAAAGCGTAAATGACACGACAAGTATAGTGGTATCACGGAGGTGGCGTAATCCTCGACTAATCCACTTGTCTTTGAGACCTAGAATTCACTAGAACAGATAATTGAGATAACCTTACAATAATCCTATTCTAAGATTACGAACAATTGGTTCTGACCAAATATTCCCCGAGTTGTTCCTAGCTTCTTGACCCAGTACTTCCTATACTCGAAACCTTTGAGTTATTCCTAGCTTCCCAAGCTAAGTACTTCCTATACTCGATAACCTTGGAGTTATTCCTTAATTTCCCAAATCAAGTACTTCCTATACTCGGTAACCTTGGAGTTATTCACGATTTTTCAAACTAAGTACTTCACGTACTCCGCGGTTTTGGTGTTGGTTTGGTTTGAGTTGTCGGATGGCGTCTTAATAACTTTTGAGTTATTGAGATACCTCTGTGAACTAAGTTACTTAATACACTTTACGTATGGTATCTTGTTCGATTTCTTGACCCAGTCTTATGATATACATTCAGAGAATGAATCTCGGATAGTTGATCTTTTGATTCAACTCCTTCAGATAGCTTTGCTTGTTTAGGATCGGGACACTTAGAACTTGATGTTTACTCAAGATCAAAAGCTTTAATGCATGAAGCTTTGATAATAAGTAAGATGCTTTGAGAGAGTAAGATCAGAGATCGTATGTTTTAGCGTATTCAGTGTTCTGAGTTGTGTTCTGTGTCTTCTCTCAAGTTGTCTAAGTGTTGATATTTATAGATGAATTTGAGTGCCGTTTGAATAGTATCCGTTAGGCTCAAATTCAAACTATCGATATCTGTGTATAATCTTGTGAGTTTTGTCTTCTTCTCGAAGTTGCGTTGCTTTTATTAGGACATCTGTCCGTGCATTAAATGCTTTGTACTATACTTTTTGTCCTGTAGTGTCAACGGAACTATGCTTTGTATCAGAAACCAGTGTTATCTGATTCTTTGCACGTCCTTATCTTCATTCTTCAGATACCACTTGTTATTCATTGAAACAACTTTGTTTTCAATAAATGTTTCTTTTTCAGAAACGTGGCTAATGCTCAAGGTATCTGAGAATAGAAATCTGTGGACACTTTCCTTGTTTTCAGATATGTATCTCATTTCTCAGATATCTCTTGTGACACAGTTTGTTTGAAAGCATTATGTCTGAATATCTGGCTAAGATATCTGAATATGATTGATAATCTTATGCGATTTTCTTCAAATCTTCAAATGTTGTTGAGCTTTCTGCTTGGATGTCTTCTTCTTGGTCTTCTCTTCATAAAATAAAAATTACATTTTGAGACCTAACATCCTATACAAGATTAGCTAGACTATCATACTTAGTGGGTTTCCTCTTTTACAATGTTCAAGTGAACCAAGAGTACTAATCACCTTTCTGAGACTAAGATAAGTCATCATGTTCTTTGAACAAAATCTAAGCAGATATTCTAACAAAATATCTAACAAATTTCCCCATTTTGATCGGTCAGCGATGACTATCTTCCTAGTACAAATCTGGATGAGGAAACAATCCACCACTTAATCATTTCTTGAGATCTTTCAAATCTATAATTAAGTGCAGAAAGTAGACATCAACCAAATCACAAGGTGTGATCTTTGCTGACAAGTTATCTTTTATAGAATACTATCACGAGTAAGTTCTTGAGATAAGTATGACTTAAGATTACGAGATAACTTTGTCTGAGGATCTGATTAAGCTCGATCGTAAAATACAAAAACTACATAGTAAATTAGGACAACAGAGTAACCAAGCTCCAGTAAACATCTAAAGAACTAGTCTTCAAGTCTTCAACAAAATTTCTATGGATCGATGCAAATTTCCTATCTCCAAACCTTTTGATATCATCAGAATAATCATAGAGAAGAGTTCTGACAAGCATCTCTGTGTCTCTGGCAAATCCACAGACTTCTTTGTAGGTTTTGGTAGGATTTTTCTTGGAAAAATGCTTGACCCAAGTACTTTCCCCACTTCCGGGCATGCTCTATTACGATGTCTGAAAGCTTGAAGTATTCATAGATAATCTTGGATATCGATGTCACCCTGTATTGATCTTACATCGGATAGAGCGACTCATAGGGTTCCTGACAAGTCTTGGTCTTGTGCTGTTCTGTGATATTGAATCTTGTGCACATCATCGGCTTTCCATATGGACAATCATCGAGAGGTCCTTCTTCATGGCTTGATTCTCTTGACAACTTCAAAATCGACCATGCTTTGATGTGATTGGTGTTGATCAAGGTAGGTTTATTCTTTCTCCATGCCATAAAATTTGTTTGAGGATTGGTTACGGAAATCTTGAATTCACCAATAGATGCTTAAGTTCTAGAATCGAATAGCCATTTTACGATTGATGCACATGAGCGGAGGAATCATTGTCATACTTCACATACTCAATTTGGCTTCTTACGGCACGAGTGGAAGTTGACTTTGTCTTTGTTCGACTCGAGTCTATTCCTTTTACATCTTGAATTCTCTTTGGGGTTGTTTCTTGAAGAACTACCACCCTGGATAGACTTGGTATTTACAGAGGGTGTTTTAGCTGCTTGTGGCTTTGACTATGGGCTCGATTAGGCTTTCAAGTTTCCTTTTTACGTGAAGAGGAGCTTCATCTTCATCGATCTCTTCATCATCTTCATCAAGATCAATTCTTGTGAGATCTTTGCAGCCTTCTTCATTGCCACAGGACTTGATTTGACCTTCTTCTTCTTCTTGGAAGATTCATCAATCCCTCTTGCCTTCTCCTTGGAGCCTTGGTACTCCTTGGAGGTTTCTGTGCCATGGCCCTTGTTACCATTTTGGTTCCTTCAGTGGGTCTCTGGGAAGCAACTTGGCTTGAGGAGGGTTCATTGATTTTGAGTGGTGGCTGGGAAGTTTTCTTCTTCCTTCGAGCCGCTGACTCCAGATTTCTTCTTGTTTTCATCTCCTTCTTCCATTCCCGACTTTGAGGTCAGTTGTACTTTCTTTCCCCTTAGTCATTGTTGGGTACTCGGTCTCATAAAGGAATCGAGAGAGTCAAAATGCCCTTGTAAATAGTTGTGGCGGTGACCAACTTGAAGTTGACTTTGAATTCTGATTTTGCTTGATAAGTCCATTGTCCTTATCGGTGAGCTCTTGATGGGCTAGGATGGCATCTGCTTTTCCGGTGTAACTTGCCTCTTGAAAAGCTTTTTCACTAAAGACACATCATCGTCCCTTATCATTCCCGGATCTTTACGAGCAATGACCATGCTAGTAGTTCTCTAAGTGATGAGCTCGGAACTTTCTCATTTCGAGAGGGGAGGCGATTACTTCCTTGTTACGTGAAGACATCTCCTTATTGAGCGGCCGATTACTTGGTACTGCTCATGTATTCATGGGAGTGGGCGTTTGGCGGTTTGTTGAAGATTGTAGGAGCAATCAACTTTCTTTTCAAGTGAGAAACGCTAAATGTTCATGTCGATTGCTCTGAAGTCTTGTCTTCTCCATCATCGAGTGATTATCGGTGATCTTCATCCTCTTGGACATTTTCATCAATCGTATCAAGTCCGTAACCATCTCGATTGGTTTCTTTCCTTTACGGGAGGAGGATGGTACTTCTTTGAAGATGATCAGCCTTAGCATCATGCTTGACTTGGATACTTATTCGATGTCGAGTATTTGTCGTTTAGCATTAACATCCTTTAGTTCTTCAAGCTGCGAGTAAGCATTGATTTCTTTGAGGTATTGATCTTCTAGTTGATCAAGCTTTTCTCTGGATTGAGCTATTTGATCTTCGATTGAAGATGTGGTTGTTCTTCTTCAACGGTTATGCGAGTTGAGCACTTACAGTGCGAGTGTTTAATATTTTACGATTGTTTTCCTCGAGAGCTCGACTACTTGTTACGTAATAGCTGCGTGTTGGTTAGAAGATGGATGAGTAGATTTACGAGGTGATGAAGGCGGAGATTTACGTGAAGTCTTCTCGGTTTGCTTTTCGGTGATTGAGGCAATGTTTTTCTGAAATTCCTCGGTCCACTGGTCGAGGCATCATCATCATCCTTTTGTCATTATCATCCTTTTGGTGATGGTCGGTGGGAGGTTCATCAAAGTAATTTTCATCCATTTCTTCCTCCTCATCATCTTGAGATCAAGATTGATCACTTAGGGATAGTGATCTTACGCTTAACTTCTTCTTGTTAGAAGGTATGAATTGCGATGCAGGCGGGGTGGCTCGAATGCCATCGTAATCTTGTCGACCATCACTGTTCAAGGCATGTATCAAACTATGTGCCACTTCTCTGGAAAAGTCCTTGTGTAGTAAGTCATGGCTGAATGTTGTTACATGAGGAACATTGCTTGGACATACGTTTCGGTCGAGCTCGTGTTAAATGCGGTTGGTTGATCGATTATTCTCAATATTCGGAGAGATCGAGCACCTTAACCTGCGTTTCTTGAAGCATTGAATATGCTTTGGCGGTGTGAGCTTTGAAGAAGTGAAGTAGGTCCTTGTTTCTTCAATGGGAACACCTTTGCATCTGTTTGAGCTGAAAGAAAGAGTTTTGAGTGAGTTTCAAAAACTTTTGTAGATGTCTGAGTAGAAGTGTAGTTTAGTTTAAGGTTACACGAGTATGAACATCGCTCGGATACTTGTTCTCTGAGACAATTGGTGTCTCGGATATCTTGTTGTGAGGTGGAGACTTGGGTCTGGTCCTCATCAACCTTTCTTTTGAACACGAGATAAATACAATACTTTAGGAAATAGTTGAAAGAATCTATGCATAAATATGCTTTTAATGAATTACGATTTGAGCTACTTACTTCCTCATCGAGAAGCTAAGATTCATTTTCTCGAAACATGCGTTTACGGTGTTCTTCAGTGATGTTGCCTCGGGGCTTCATCAATTTCCATTGATCGAGAAGTTGCAACTTTATCCTTGCATTTCTACTTAAGTAGCTTTGTAAGTAGAAAGTATTGATTATTAGAAGAGATAAATGATAACCCAGGATGAAGAATACTTATCACTTGATTGTCATATACCTTCAAGTTTGAAGGCTCAGTGATGAGTTCTTCAGAAACCTTGTTGGTTTCTGGGTTTGTCTCTGGCATTTCTGCCTTATCTTCTTCCATCTCAGTTGGAGCCTGTTAGAAACATTTATCATGAATAAGCATACAAACATTTTCTTTGAAAAATTAGTTCTCTTTAAGAATCATTTACACGTAGCAGGCTCAGATTTCTCAAGAGTTGAGGTTGAAGGAACCTCTTTTTCAGTATCTGAGGTAAGCTTCTCAGCTTCCTCTTATTTTTGCGTTTCTAGCTCAGCCTGTAACAAAGAAATTCTTATAAGGTAACAAGATTTATAAGTATAAAATTTTTTCACAAGGTAAGAGTTAAACCAGTCATTTACCCGAGCAATTTCAGGCTGATTGGTCTCTGGAACTTGTGACCTTTCTATACATTGGTCGTCTTGTCCCGGTCACGGTTTCTTTGTTTGAAGTTTACGGTACTTCACACCTTTCACGAGTATGACTTCGATTTGCCTCCTGGTTGATCATTACGAGTAGATGTCTCGGTTTGATCCCTCTCATTGAGTTGGGGAACACCTTCGATTCTGATTTTCTTGACATCTTTGTATTCTTTGGTAATTTAAAATGGAGTTCATTTACCATTTCATCAACCACTTGTGTTTGTTGTGGTTGTTGTGTTTGTGGTTGTTGTGGTTATGCAGGCGGAAGATTGATCGATGAGTGTTCTTCCAGTTCTTAGATGTGGCATTTCCATTGACATCTGCCACTAAAATACCACTCATCGGGGCTTTGTGAAGTTGTGCAAGAGAGTCATTCCACGATGATGTGTTTGCACCAACAACCTTTGCTATAGGTTGACAACTTTGTGGTGTAGGTTCTTCTTGATACCTTATCACGATTTACTTTTGATAACCTTAGCCCTCTTTGTTCCTTTTAGGACTTGAGAGATGACTAGTTCATCATCTTCATCGTCGAGCTCTCATCGGCATTGGGGCGGTTGGTCCATTATTCCTGCGGTTTACTGCGAGATGGGGCTTAGTGATGTTCACCATTCTTAGCGACATTTATGAGTTCATCGGCAAGGCTTTACGCATTAGTCGCAACATTTCTAAAAGCACTTTCTCTTCTGAGTTTACTTGTTGATAGTTGATAACTCTTTTGCGGCATTGATGAGTTCATACGCCATGCTTGCGATGTCGAGAATTGACAACCTCTTTAGGTGTGTCTTGATTTGCCGAAGACTTCTTTCTTGAAGTTACAGGCTTCTTGGTATAACCTTTTCTTGAGATATCTTTTGATTTTCTCTTCTTAGGACCTTTACGAGACCCGGTAACCTTTTTCATGATTTGTATACTCGTACTTGTAGAGTAAATTCTTGTTAGCGATTTGGTAGTCTCTCTGAGCTCGATGCCAAGCTTTTCCAAGTAGCATATCTTGGACCATATCCTCATGGCCTTTGGCTCGGCTAGTCCTTTGACAATCGAGGCTCGAAGCCTTGAATCTTCTTCACGAATTTCATGAAGGCGTACTTTCCCCGATTAAAGGGTTTTCCGACCTTTTGTCTTGTTGATTCGGCAAGAACATCATGATCCATCGTTCTTGGCTTATCTGGTGACACCTCCTTGTAGACCATCAAAGCATCATGAAGAATGCAAGCTAGTACATCGGTGAACAGCGGATATACGGTTGGGATGTCGACAAGCTTGAACTTCGATGGGTGTATCGATTTTCAAGATCACACGTCCTTAAAGTTCTTTAACACCTTCAAGGAGTTCATCATCCTTGGTGTTTATTTCAAAATCCTTTCCAAGATTTTGAACCTCGAACAACTTCTGAAAGTTGTTAAGTCGGAAGGATTTCCTTTCCTTGGTGAGGTTTTGATAGACACTATTTCGGTGCCTTGGATACGGAAATAATCCAGGTTGTTGTCAAATTCGACACATCGGTGATGAAATTCCTTTGAGGCGGCGGATAGAAAACCCTTGATTTGTGCCTTTTCAAGCATGTCGAGAATCAATTTTACATCACTTTGGTTTTCTATTGCGGCGGTGAGGTATTCCTCGACCATGGCACCACCCAAATCATTACGTGACTTGAAGTCAATGGTTAGGATTAAAGCTCCTACCGATCGATTGTTAACAATAACTTGACTCGTGCTTGCTTTTCGGTGATACCGTGGAGGATTAGGATTCATGTCGAAGTGTTATTGGAAGCCATCTCTTTATATAGTATAGGGATTTGAAGCTTGTGTTTGAAAGAGATTCGATTGAGTGATTCTTTTCAGAAAAACTTAATCAAGATTTGCAGAGATTTTAGAGATGTTGCAGAGGATTAGGAGAAGGTTTTTGCTATTTTGATGCAAGTTGAAATTTCGGATTAGGCAAAAGTGATTTTCTTTGCCAAAATCCTATATATATAGCAAGTGAATCTCAACAGACAAATACATACAAATTGATTTTGTGTATGCGTGTCATGAATTGCAATGGCATGATCAAAAGTTACTTCGGCATTAAATGCAAAGTGGTCTTTGTTGGAATTTTTACAGTCCACTATTTACTGTGAATTAATTTCTGCCGTTCAGATCAAGCGCTTGAATTCATCAAGGGTCACCATTGCTTCTTCAACAATGATCACAATCAACAAATGTAATTGGGCCCATTTAATGAATTTTGGCTAATAGCTATGTGAATCACAATTCTGTTAGAGCAAGGACAACATTAGCATCTGATACATCTTATACTTAGGATTTTCCAAGTTTTTCATCATGATAGAAATAATGCGAGTTTCAAGAGAGTAGTTATTGCGGAATAGTTATACTATTCTCTTTAGTGTTCCGTTTATAGAATGATTCGGATATCGAGTTCCGTCTCGAGAGATCTTAAGCTATCTTTTGCTCTTTATCCTTTTGACTTACGGATACCGTTCGGATACCTCTTCTCTCTTTTCTGGATACCCGTTTCAGATATCTCTTCTCTCTTTTCTGGATACCCGTTCCAGATATTTGAACTTTTTCAGTTCATTGGTAGTTCCATTAGTCCAAGACTATGTCTTAAGGCTAAGAATCTACTTTCTTGTAGTGGCTTAGTGAAGATATACGCAAGTTGGTCTTCAATGCCAATCTTGAGTATCTCTATATTGCCTTTTCAACATGGTCTACGATGAATTGATGTCTAACATCAATGTGCTTTGATACGGCATGAAATTTAGGATTACGTGTAATATAGCACTTGTGTTGTCACGAAAATGGGAGTTTTCTTCTCATTGAGTCCATAGTCTTTAAGTTGTTGTTGTATCCACGAATTTGTGTTGCACAACAACCGCTGACAATATATTGACCTCTGTGGTAGAAGTTGCACTTGAGTTTTGCCGTGCTAAACCATGAGATAAGTCTAGTGCCCGACAAGTTCTGAGGTGCTTTTCCTATCAAGCAATGATCCGGCATAATCGACATCTGGTACCCGGCTAAACTCAATCCACTTTCTTTAGGATACCACAATCCTATATCTCTGCCCTTCACATACCTTAATATTTTCATAGCAATGTTGTAGTGTGTTTGCATTGGATTTATGCGAAATCTAGCACATACTTCAGCGGCATATTGAATATCAGGTCTACTTGTAGTGAGGTAAAGTAGTGAACCTATCAATTTCCTATACTTATGTTCTTCAACACTCTTATCTGATTCAGTATAGGTCATTTTGGTTCCAATGCTCATAGGTATCTTAGCATTCTTTTAGAAGGCTTAAGAATTTTGTGAGCATGTCTTTTGCATACTTTGTTTGACTAATGAATATTCCATCATTGAGTTGCTTGACTTGCAATCTAGAAATAATTCATTTCTCCCATCATGCTCATCTCAAACTTGCTTTTCATGAGATTTGCAAAGTCATTACAAAGTTGCTTGTCCTTAGATCCAAATATGATGTCATCAACATATACTTGAACTAAGAGTAGTTTCCCATCATGGTTTAAAGTAAATAAAGTTTTATCAACTTCACCTTTCTTGAAACCACTTTCTAGAAGGTATTTGGCCAAAGTGTCATACCATGCTCTTGGAGCTGTTTGATCCATCTGAGCTTTACATGGTTTATAGACCATTCTACTTTCTGAGGAAACTTCAAACCCAGGTGGTTGCTCAACATAGACTTCTTCTGCAAGTTCACCGTTTAGGAATGCACTTTTGACATCCATCTGATAAACATTAAAATCTTTATGAGCTGCAAAGGCTAGAAAGAGTCTTATTGCATCCAATCTGGCAACTGGTGCATATGACTCGTCAAAATCTAAGCCTTGATGCAGTAAATCCTTAGCGACCAATCTTGCTTTGTTTACGGTTATTTCACGATTCATTCATCTTGTTTACGAAAACCCATTTAGTTCCAATCACGGATATTCTTTCTATAAATGGAACTAGTTTCGGACTTTGTTTCTCTCAAATTGATCGACTCTTCTTGCATTGCGGAGATCGATCTTGGTCTCTAATGCTTCTTCTATGTTTTAGGTTGATATTGAGATGAAACATCGAAGAGAGTTAGCATTTTCACTATTGCTCTCCTAGTCCTAACACCACGATTAATTGGTCGATTATATCCTTTGTAGGATGATCTTGATCCATTTCATCATAGGTTTAGTGCTAGTAGGATCAATATCCGGTGATCGAATGTGAATCACTAAGATTTTGATTTGATACTTTTCGATCTGAGATATCGACATATGGGAAATGTCATGGATATCGACACTTTTTGATGTTAGGGATATCGAGACATGCATTTTAGCATTCTCTTTTGGATACCTCTTCATGATGAAGGTTCTCGATAACTTTGTTCCATTTACGGAAAACTCATGGGAAATTCCTCATCATGTCGTGAGTCATCTTGTTGTTACTAGGCTTTCCAAGATTTTCTCGTCGAGTCATCCTCACTTTCCATAAAGATGTTTTTCCTTTACGAGGATTCTTCTTTAGGATCCCTCGATAGTTCTTTGAACTTTTAGAGTTCATCAATAGGAGGTGTTTTCTTACTCCTTCATAGAATCTGACATAGGCGATTCTTCAATTTTCTTTGTTCTTTTGTTGTAAACTCGTAAGCTTTGCTATTTGTGGAATATCGAAAAACACCTTCATACGCCTTTGGTTGAAATGTTCTCGATAATCTTTCCCATTGTTTAGAACAAAACATCTACAACCAAATACTCTCGGATGTTTGATATTAGGAGGTCTTCGAACCAAGATTTCATAGGGGTCTGTCATGGTGTTTGTTTATCAAGCATACATTACGAGTGTAGCGTTTGTGTTTGACTTCAACCCAATATATTTCACTTATCTCGGTGTATTACTAGCATTGTCCTTGCGGCTTCTTTAAGGGTTCTGTTTTCCTTTACGCAACACCATTTTGTTGAGGTGTTCTTCTGAGAGGAAAGTTGGTGTTGTATACCTTTGCGGTCTAAAACTCCTTTATGTCTTGGTTGACAAACTTCGGTACCATAGTGCGATACGATTGCAGATACCTTGTCATTCTTCATGACTTCAAGCTTTTTGACAAGTTTGGTATCTCCACCACGGCATCAGACTTGTGTTTGAAAAGAAAACAACCCAGTGAATCTTGAAGTCATCTACAACAACGGACCATACTTCTTTCTGCATAACTAATTCAGATGATTCAAATAGATCCATATGTAAAAGTTGCGGTGGTCTAACATTAGAGTGTCGATTTTGGATTTGAAAGAGATCTTAGATTGTTTCCCCATCGGCACGAGCAGATACCATCCTTTACGAAAGATGTTGCAGGAAGACCAACCACTAACTCTTTCTTGGCAAGTCTATTGAGTTTTGAAGTTCAAGTGACTCATTCTTTTGTGCCATAACGGTGCTCTTACGTGTGACAGATTGACTCACCATGAGACATTCTTGATTGTGGCGAGATGCCCGATCGGCAACATAAAGGCGCCTTTCCGCCGTCGACTAAGGTATGCGCTTTGACTCATTGTCAATTAGTTTGCGATGTTAGCTTTGAATTTTATAGTAAAACCGCATGCATAATGGCTCATGCTAAATAGATAATCGTCGGTGATTGCTAAAGTTCCCAATTTGGCGTTGCCAAATCGAGAGGATTTAATTCTCCTCGAACCAAATCGATATCGGTCTGTGTTTGCAAGCTTTGTAATCAGCAGTTGCTTTGTCTCTGTCATGTGCTTTCGCATCCACTATCAAATAGCCATTGTGCTTTAGTCTAGGAAGCATTACACTGACGGAAGCAGGAGATTAGGTTCTCATATCTTTGATGGAACCGTCGAATCAAAAGTTCTTCAGGAATCCATTTTGAATGAATTTCTTTGAAATATGCTTTTGTCAGCAGGACCGTAAGGAGAATTCTTTTTGAATGAAAGTTATCATTAGTAAAATTATTTTCTTCCTTGGTGTGTTCCTAGGTGCTCCATATGATGCTTTCGGATACTGTCGGTTTGAGTTTGCTATTCGACAAACATAGCCTTCCTTGATTTCTTCTAGCCACGGCATTGATTTTCGATGGCTTGATTTAACTTCCACTTGATAATTGCTTTGAGCAATTCTAGCTTTTCGACCATCGTTCTTGCTCTGCTTGTACTCATGAGCAAGTTGTTTCCGATGCCTTTGTAGCGATGCCGTTTGAGCACTTGAAGCTATCGAGGTCTTTTCTCGTGACTTTGCTAGTCTCTGGTTGATCAATTTCTTTCGAAAAAGTGACATGGGAGAATTTGCAGCTCTGCAATTCTACCTTTTTGAAGACATATGCTTGTGGGTGTTTACACTTTTCAGTCTTTGTTTTTTCGAAACATACCCAGGTTTTGTTTTGACTTGTTTTTCCCACAAAGGTCTAGTCGCTTGCCTTTCCTTTGTCAACAATCTTTGTCTTTTCACCGATACTATAGATTGCATGGGAACCGTCTTCTTTGAGTACTTAAATGTTCTTTTCTCCTTACTCTTACTCGGTGATAGAACAATCATACTGTATTCAACCCAAGTCCTTTCTTCTCTGAAGGATCTCTTAAGTAATATTGTACTTGATGAAGTGTCACTAGCTTTGGCATAAGATTGAAAAGATAGTTCTTTCTTCTTGAGTTCCTTGTTTTCGGAAGAAGATTTTCATAATTCTTTAACTTCGGCCATTGCTTTTTCATGTGACTTTTAGGTCTCGGATATACGAGCTTTGAGAAATGCATTTTCAGCATCCTTTCTCTCGATTCTTTAACTAATTGAGAATTTTCCTTTTCAAGAGAATTCTTTTCTTCTTGAGTTTTCTGCTCTAGCTCGGATCATTAGAAATTCTCTTTCATAGATGTCAAGTTCTTTCTGAGATTTTCTAGATTTTTATTTCCTCTTCATCACTTTCATAAGTGTAGCAAGAAGTATGTGTTACCTCATCAGCCATAAGGCAGTTTTCTATGTTGGAGATGTGCGGTCCGTCAATTTGACAACTCCACATTTCATTCTTCTTGAGGCGAAGTCGATTATATCATGAGTAACTCCACATAATTACGGTGATGGTAGGGTTGAATCATCTGAATTGTCATCTTGAGAATCTGTCTCAGCGTCTAGAGCATCCATTTGAATTTGGATTTTCTTTCTTTCTTGATTAACAAAGCTTTACGCTTCTACGAAGATTCTTCTATCTTTCTTGTCCCTGTCCTTAGTTTGTTGAGGCAAGACAATCCTTCTTGAAATGGCGGGTTTACGACAATAGAAAGCAGATATCGTTTCAATTTACGCTTCCTCGATACATGATGCTTTAAATTTGGCTTGTTCGTGAGCTTTGCATATTTTGTCTTGGTGATAGTTTGAAACTAGATGCTTTTGACTTCTCTTTGGCCTTTCTTCTCTCAATTTCTCGACTGACAAATTTACTCATTTGCTTTGCAGCAAGAGCATCCTCAGTCTCCTCCTTGCTTTTCTTGTTTTCAGAAGTTCCTTGAGTAACTAGAGCAACATTCTACAACTTTTCAGTTGTTTGTTCTCTCTGAGTTGTCTCATAGTCAGCGATAACAAGATGAGAGAAAAGTTCCTTTGGAGTGATATTTGGCATACCTTGGTTAAAATAAAGAATTTAGTATGCTCCGGTTGTGGTTAAGACTTGACAATAGTCTTAATCTTCTCATGAGAGTATCTATTGCTTTCCCAAGTCTTGCCATATCACTCATGAGAGTGGTAAATCTGAAATCAAGTTCTTCGAGTTTGGTGGGACCTTGTTTGAAATTTTGAAATTTCAACTTTAGAACTTCAAACTTGTTTTCCTTGGTTTTCTCGGTTCGCCTGATTTCTTCAATCGGTTGCCGGCAACTTCGCCGTTTAGCACCCATAGTTTACCTTTGTATGTGCTCTGGTGTCGATCGATGATGATGTTCTGAGCTTGACCATCGACGATTTCTCTTGGCATCTTCGATGTCGAGTTCTCTGAGCTTTGGTTCGTAAATAACGTGACGATAGATCTTCCACTAGTTGGCGTCATGTTTGTGAAGATCCTTCGCTTTGATCTCTGTCTCTTCACTCGAAACCTCCATGACTTGCTTAAGTTGTTGAATGACTATTGGGCCATTCTTTATTACTTGATCATCTCGTCACTTATGGCTTCAAGGTGGAGCATCATGTTATTTTTCCATTTCGTAGTTCTACGGTTTGAGAGCGGGTGCATCACTCGAGACATACGCACATAACACACAAATTAAATAGTCCTCAAAAGTGGACAAAGTTCCTTCACCTATCTGGGGATCTAGGTTGGTCTGAAGGTGGTGAACCTCCTGCCCTGATACCACTTGTTGGTCCAGATAACGGCAAAGTAAAAGACTAGAGGGGGGGGGGGGGTGAATAGTCTTTTAAAACTTTTATCGATAACAACAATTTCTAAGATATCTGATACTTAGAATAAGAGTGCGGAAGACTTAATAAATAAAAGTGTAGAAGCAGTTAAGCGGTGTGTGTGTTCTTTGAAGTATAAATCTGAAATGTAAATGACCACAAGTATAGTGGTATACGGAGGTGGCGTAATCCTCCAACTAATCCACTTGATCTATCGAGACCTAGAATTCACTAGAAACAGATAATTGAGATAACCTTACAATAATCCTATTCTAAGATTACGAACAATTGGTTCCTGACCAAATGTTCCCCTGAGTTGTTCCTAGCTTCTTGTTTGAGTACTTCCTATACTCGAAACCTTTGAGTTATTCCTAGCTTCCCAAGCTAAGTACTTCCTATACTCAATAACCTTGGAGTTATTCCTTAGTTTCCCAAATCAAGTACTTCCTATACTCCGGTAACCTTGGAGTTATTCACGATTTTCAAACTAAGTACTTCACATGTACTCCACGCGGTTTTGGTGTTGGTTTGGTTTGAGTTGTCGGATGGCGTCTTAATAACTTTTGATTATTCGATAGCTCTGTGAACTAAGTTACTTAATACACTTCTGACGTATGGTATCTTGTTCGATTTCTTGACCCAAGTCTTATGATATACATTCAAGAGAATGAATCTCGGATAGTTGATCTTTTGATTCAACTCCTTCACGATAGCTTTGCTTGTTTAGGATCGGGACACTTAGAACTTGGTGTTTACTCAAGATCAAAAGCTTTAGTCATGAAGCTTTGATAATAAGTAAGATGCTTTGAGAGAGTAAGATCGGAGATCGTATGTTTGATATTCGGTGTTACGAGTTGTGTTAGTGTGTTCTCTCAAGTTGTCTAAGTGTTGATATTTATAGATGAATTTGAGTGCCGTTTGAATAGTATCCGTTAGGCTCAAATTCAAACTATCGATATCTGTGTATAGTACGGTAGCAGGTTTTGTCTTCTTCTCAGAAGTTGCCGTTGCTTTTATTCAGACATCTCTGTCCGTGCATTAAATGCTTTGTACTATACTTTTTGTCCTGTAGTGTCAACGGAACTATGCTTTATGTCGAAACCGGTGTTATCGATTCTTTGCGATCCTTATCTTCATTCTTGAATCTGACTTGTTATTCATTGAAACAACTTTGTTTTCAATAAATGTTTATTTTTCAGAAACGTGGCTAATGCTCAAGGTATCTGAGAATAGATATCTGTGGACACTTTCCTTGTTTTCAGATATGTATCTCATTTCTCAGATATCTCTTGTGACACAGTTTGTTTGAAACTGTTCGTGTCTACAAGATATCTGGCTAAGATATCTGAATAACAGATTCAGTAATCTTGTGCAGTTTTCTTAAAATCTTCAAATGTTGTTGAGCTTTCTGCTTGGATGTCTTCTTCTTGGTCTTCTCTTCATAAAATAAAAATTACATTTTGAGACCTAACATCCTATACAAGATTAGCTAGACTATCATACTTAGTGGGTTTCCTCTTTTACAATGTTCAAGTGAACCAAGAGTACTAATCACCTTTCTGAGACTAAGATAAGTCATCATGTTGCTGAACAAAATCTAAACAGATATTCTAACAAAATATCTAACACAATTGCTCTTACAAGATAACACATTTTTAGTTAGTCCACAAGTGTGATCAGGTTCATAGGTGTGCACAGTAAATCCAGGACCATCCTTATCCTTATGACAATGAACTCTCCAAGGGAAGACATCATTTTCAACACACTTAGCATACATCCTTGACTTATCATTCTTGACAACCCTTAAATTTCTCCTACACCTGACACCATGGGACTGCACAGCTCTTTTGAAGTCAACCTTGGATGTGAATGTCATCCCTAAATCAAACTAGGGATCATAGTTCTTCTGGCTTGTATGCACATGTCTCATTGGTATATTATCTGGCCTAATATCATCCTCATCATCAGTCGCCCGAATCAAACTCTTGAACTAGCCCCACAACATGATTCACGATGTGTCGGTTTTATCTTAGTCTCATTTGGTCCTTTTTACCGTCTTTTTGTCATCCTTGAGTATAGTTTTATTTAGTTTTCCTAGAGTATTTTTACTAGTTTTGTTCTTTGTATGTTTTGTAGATATTTGGCTAAACCGCGCTAATGGAAGGCAAAATTGTGTATTTTATATGCATCTACAAGATTTGGAGTTCCAATGCCTCGTATGGATGCTAGAAGTGGAGCGGGAAGGCCAAAATATCGAGAATTGGAGTAAAATAGGCGTCGAAGGGCAAACAGTCAATACAGAAGAAGCTGGCGGCCTTGATTATCAAATTAGCGTCTGTGACAACTTTCGGTTTCACTTGAGAAAAGCTGGCGCCTTGATTCTTCTTCTTGGCGGCCTAATTTTCTTTTCTGCCGTTCTTTTTGCGATTCGTTTCCTAATTTGTTTCAGACTTCGTTTTCTTTTCCTTGTATTAGAAAACATCGAGATTTTACTTTTTCATATCAATTCTATTGTGAAGAACAATACCTTGCTCTGGAGCTAAACCTAGTTTTCAAGGCAATTACCCGATTTCGAGGTAATTGGTATTTTCCCTTGTCATTCGACGATTGACGTTGGTTGGGAGATTATCTACACAGCTTTTGCATTGATTCATTTTCGTTCTTCAATTTCTACCTAGGGTTTGTGACAACGAAGGGTAAAATTGTATCAATCCTCTCGAATCTTTGTTTTGTGCTTGAGATTATGTTTATTGCTAGTATGATTGTGCTTTCGCTTATCATGAGTAGCTAAACACCCCGATTATGGGGTGGTGACTGATTCAATGCATGCTAGCTAGGGTTTATGTGATTCGAAGTGCATCGGTATTCGATTACTTGTGCTTTTTAGATTAATCGCATATCTTGTTATTACGTTTGATGCGCAATCCGTCAATATCACTGTTAGATTAAACATTTAATCAATACACCCAAATGCTTTTGGTCTTGCTTCAATCTAACAGTTAGTTGCAAACAGTAATAGTAGGATTAGCTAGATTGATTGTAGCCTAGTGGAATTGACACCTCCACTAGTGCTATTCATTTTTGAACTCAAGTCTGTGACAACTTGCGTAGTCAATCCCGTGAATCGCATATATCCTGCTAGCTAGCTTGTTGACGTTACCACTCCATAATTTTCCCCATTCATATTTCAATCTCATTACTATCAAATCAGTTTCTAGTAGTTGCAAGTAGTTATTCACTTTAGTCTATTATCTAGCCGCCGAGGCAAACCAACTTTTACTGCTTTTCATATTGTTACTTTTGTTAAGTAAACAAGACTACTAGTTAAGTCCTTGAGACCGACCTCGGTTAACTCCACTACACTCTGAGTTTTCGTAGTGTTGAGGATTAACTCTTGGCTCTTAAACAAATATAAAAACTTTGATTTTGACACATCAAGTTTTTAGGCGCTTATTTCTGGGGACTTAACTCCTTTGTTAAGTTTACAATTTTAATTCTGATATTTTGTTTTTAATTTTTCTTTATCTAGTTTTGTTTTGTTTTTGTTTGTCTTTTTCCTTTGTTATCTCTTTGTTCTTCATCTTGAGTGCTTGTTTTAACTAACGGGTGCTTACGTTTGCGTAGTTCTGGTGTTGTATGCATCTTATAGCGAAGTGCATGAGATATGGCTACAGTGGAGCAACCTTCAATGTACACACTCCTTCTACCTGTGCAGGGTGTCTGTTGCCCAGCCATAGTCACATCATCTAATGTGTGGGGACTCAAGGTTAAGAGGCATCTCCTCCAGCAACTTCCGAGATTCTACGGAGTTCAGAATGAGGACGTCATAGGTTTCCTCAGAGAAATCGAGCACTGCATCTCTGGAATGGAGAAACCCGAAGGGGTTGAGGATGACGATTTGAGGCTCAGGATCTTCCCTATGTGTCTCTTTAGCGAGGCACGAACTTGGATGAATGGCCTGGACGAAGGAAGCATCTCCACCTGGAACGAAGCGTTCCAGACCTTTATGGGCAAATACTACCCTATGTGGATGACCTCGGGTTTCAGAGCACGATTAGGGAGTTTAGCCAGAAACAAGGGGAACCCTTCTACGAAGCATGGGAGAGATTCCGTGATTCTGGTGATACCCCATCAGTTTTAACTGCAGAGTTGAACCAGTTCTTCTTTGATGGCCTTGATGAGCTTTCACAAGTCATGTTTGATATGGCATGCGGAGGATGGGTGGGGGAGAGCACCCTTGTCGGATTGAATGCTGTGTTCGAGAGGATAGCAAAAAGCTCAGAGCATAGGAGTAAGCGTGCTAAGCTTAGTGGCTCTAATTGCGCGGAACGCCGCCTTCCCGAGTCACAACTTCCAGAAGGTTTTTTGGAGGATCTGAGAGGGTTTGTGAAAAGTTGTCATGCACAACAATGATACATGCAGCTACCGCTGAGAGGTTAGATGCATTAGAAGCCACAGTTCAAAAACTGGAAAAGGATAGTGAAAAGATCCAAAGTGTTCTCCAACAGCTACTAGATAAAGACCAAGAGCGAGAAAAAGGGAAACTCCCTGGTACTCCCGAGAGGGCAATGGCTATTAAGGTAATCACAGAAACACCGGTTGAGGTGACTGTTTCAGAAAATGAGACCCGTGTTGAGGTTTCAAAACAGATTTACGCAGCTTGTGGATGTGCATCGTTGATCACGATTTCTAGTGAAGCAGCAGTAGAAGAGCTGATAATCCCCGGTAATTTTGTTAAGGAGTCGATCCCAGAACAAAAGGAAGATCCAGCCGTTTCCGTTGAAGAATTGTGGTCTGCAAGAGGAAGATTCTCTGATTATAGTGAGCACCCAGCTGGAAGCGGTTGAAGTGCACCGAGGAAGAAGAGTTAGCATAAAATGTGAAGGAGCATCATCTCAGTAAGAAGAGCTTTAACATCATAGTTGGGATGGAAAATTCAAAAGTTATTGCGACTTTAGACACATGAGCTACATGTAATACAATCCCATACAGTCTGTTTAAGGGATGTGGCTTCACAGGTTTGGAAGAAATGAAAGCTCGACTCCTAATGGCGGATGGGTCACATAGAAGACTAGTTGGATTGGCAAAGGGTATCGCGGTTAAACTGAATGGTGGCTATTATCACCAATTTTGTTGTTCTTAAGGATGTCGGGAAGATCGGAAAGGACCCGATACAATCCTCCTTGGTGGCCATTTTATTCGCCTCGAATGGATATTAGCGTGTTAGGCGCCTGACAACTTATGAGGTGAATGGTAAGGTCGGGATAGTGAAGGCATTTGATTATTTGCCTAAAGTTTTATCTCTGAGGACTATTCTGCGGGTATGTTGGACCCCTTTATATCTATTCGTAGGTGCAAGGGCAGAGAAATTCGAGCATGGGGAAGTCTAGTACCCACCATCGCAAATGAACACCACCAGTCCTCTACACATCTTGGGAACCTTCAATCAGGGAAGCCTCTGTCTTATCAACTCTCTACTTTTTCTCTTTTCACTCGTTTGCTCGGTGAAACGAGTTCGGTTTGGGGAGGGGTGTTTCGAGTTTTGATCTGCTTTAGGCTTCTTACTTGCATGTTTTCAGATGTGTTTCTTTCTGTATTTCTTATTTGAGTATGTCAGTCAGTCAGACTGTTGAGTCTAAGTCTGTCTCCCAAGTCGAGCATCTATTGCATGCACTAAACCTGTTTAATGTTTTTGCTTTGACTGATCCTTGACTATTAGCAGTTTGCGTGTTTAAGTTTGCTAAGTTCGTTTCTGTTGTAAATAGAAAGTTTGTTCTGATTCTGTAGTCCAAAAAGCCTATGAGTAAACCTTAGCCGATGAAAAAATATTATACCGGCGCCTGTGTGATTTAATTCGGGAAGTGAAAACTCCCTTGTTTGCGCCTCATCATTCTCATGTGTACTCTGTGTAAGTTAAGTATGAAGAACGGCATGTTTTACATTCTTATTTGCTTATGCCAAACCCCGTTCCAAGTCCAGGTTTGGGGAGGAAGTTTTTGTGTCCTACTTGTATTGATAAAGACTGTGTTCAGGCTTTTCGTTCTCTCAAAAATAAAAAATAAAATAAGTCTCGGAGTGGATCTATGGTACTAGTTACCACCGTTAGTCGTGTTGAGCACGTTTCAGATACTACCTATATACCGGCGTGGCCCTTAAAAGCTATATGTCCGTGAGGGTTGATGGCATGTACACCAGCACGCACAAAAGTCTTGGACTTCGGTAAAACAGACACTACCAAAAAATTGAGACAAAAAAAATATATAAGCATATGGGTCATATAAAAGACTGCAAAAAAGAGTATGCAAAAAAATGAAAAAATATATATATGTTGAAAAAAGAGAACGATTTCCATTTTATGAGTCTACTGCTGATTGTTACAGAGCTATAAAAAGTCCATTCCGACTTAAGTGATTGAGTACATTGCATGAGGTATTTGAGGCATCTTTGTGACGCAAGTCACCTTCCTTACCTCTTTATATTCTTGAGTGATTGCCTCTACTGGACACTTCCAGGAGAGTGAGAGAATATATGCATAGGATCCACTTGTGAGGGACTGCCGTTTTAGACTTAAGTTCTATTTACTTTGGAAATGAACTTTTTGAACTTGTATATGTTATTCTGTGAATGTCAGTGTGATGTCAAAGCTTCTGCATTTCATGGGATTGTTACTTGCAATCGTAGACTCGGTAGCTTGGGAGCTAGACTTTATTTTGTGTCTATGTGTTTTTTGTTTTTTCTAGTTTTTTTTAGAGAGTCTGTTGCTTGAGGACAAGCAAGGGTTCGGTTTGGGGAGTTTGATGAGCCGGTTTTATACCGTCTCATTTGGTCTTTTTTACCGTCTTTTTGCCATCCTTGAGTATAGTTTTATTTAGTTTTCCTAGAGTATTTTTACTTATTTTGTTCTTTGTATGTTTTGTAAATATTTGGCTAAACTGCACTAATGGAAGGCAAAATGGTGTATTTTATATGCATCTACAAGATTTGGAGTTTCAATGCCTCTTATGGATGCTAGAAGTGGAGCGGGAAGGCCAAAATATCGAGAACTGGAGTCAAAAAGGCGTCGAAGGGCAAAACAGTCAATCCAGAAGAAGCTGGGGCCTTGATTATCAAACTAGCGTCATGAAACTTTCTATTTCATGAGAAAATGGCGATGCGATTTGGAGGCTAGCGGCCTTGATTAACCTTGTCGGCCTTGATTAACCATCGGCCTTGATTTTCATTTCTCTGATTCTTTTGCGATTCGTTTCCTAATTCGTTTCAGACTTCGTTTTCTTTTCCTTGTATTAGAAAACATCGAGATTTTACTTTTTCATATCAATTCTATTGTGAAGAACAATACGTTGCTCTAGAGCTAGACCTAGTTTTCAAGGCAATTACCCGATTTCGAGGTAATTGAACCGTTTTTCCTTGTAATTCGAAGATTGACGTTGGTTGGGAGATTATCTACACAGCTTTTGCATCGATTCGTTTTCGTTCTTCAATTTCTACCTTGGGTTTGTGACAAAGAAGGGTAAAATTGTATCAATCCTCTCGAATCTTTGTTTTGTTTTGTGCTTGAGATTATGTTTATTACTAGTATGATTGTGCTTTCGCTTATCATGAGTAGCTAAACACCCCGATTATGGGGTGGTGACTGATTCAATGCATGCTAGCTAGGGTTTATGTGATTCGAAGTGCATCGGGATTCAATTACTTGTGCTTTTTAGATTAATCGCATATCTTGCTATTACGTTTGATGCGCAATCCGTCAATATCACTGTTAGATTAAGCATTTAATCAATACACCCAAATGCTTTTCGTCTTTCTTCAATCTAATAGTTAGTTGCAAACAGTAATAGTAGGATTAGCTAGATTGATTGTAGCCTAGCGGAATTGACGCCTCCACTAGTGCTATTCGTTTTGAACTCAAGTATGTGACAACTTGCGTAGTCAATCCCGTGAATCGCATATATCCTGCTAGCTAGCTTGTTGACGTTACGACTCCATAATTTTCCCCACTCATATTTCAATCTCATTACTATCAAATCGGTTTCTAGTAGTTGCAAGTAGTTATTCACTTTAGTCTATTATCTACTTGTGAGGCAAACCAACTTTTACTGCTTTTCATATTGTTACTTTTATTCGTAAACAAGACTCAGCGTAGTTAAGTCATTCGAGACCGACCTCGGGGTTAACTCCACTACACTACAGGTTTTCGTAGTGTTGAGGATTAACTCTTGGCTCTTAAACAAATATAAAAACTTTGATTTTGACACATCAATTCCCAATCACTTTCATCATCAGAATCAGACTCTTCAAGAATACTCTTTTTCTTCTCAGGCTCTCTCTTTGCCCTCTCAATTTTCTCTGCTAGTTTTGCCTTACTCTTAGCCTCTTTGTCTTTCTCTTTCTCCTTGTGGGATTTACTAGGGTTTCCATCTTCCAAACCAGTCACATCATCAACTTCTACAAATTCAACCATTTCCCCTTCCACAAAGAAAGATAATTCCCTACTGTTAACTGAAGACACACAAATTAAACACCTCAAAGTCACGTTTAATAGGTGAGAATCCATATGTGCCAAACCTGTAGAACTTTCTTACACCTGCTACATTGCATAGATCAGCAAATGCATGGAATTTAACCATGTTCAGTTCTTGATAGTCCACATAATCAAACTTCATCATCTTACCACTCAAGTACTTTTCTTTTCTACTGATAGGATCGGTGAAAAAAGAACCACCATAATGCACAACCACTGTAATATCAGAGGATTTCGAATCTACGCAAACATATACACATAAAATCAAAATCTGTATCACTTAAACAAAAACTAACAGAAACAGAGCAACAAACAGAGCATCTTCATATTTATAACATAAAAACACTTCAAGATATCAACTTTACAGTAGAATTATGCATGAGAACAAAGTTTGAGCTTACCATATGTAGGGCTGGCATATACAACTCTTCCAAAGGTCTTTTCGACATGATGAGACAAAGATTTGGTAGTTTAATGAAGCATTAATTGGTCGTTTTTTGAGAAGAAGAGAAGCAGTAAATGCTTGTTTCGGATTAAATATGGAGGCAGCCGCATTTACTAGGGTAAAGAGAAGATTGTGGCGCCAAAAGTTCTTCCTTTATCCGTCTGTTTTTTGTTTTCTCTGATGTTTCATAATAGGAAACTTGGCTTTTGTTTTGTTAAGGTTGTTGGCGTGTGGAGACTTGTGTTTGGCGTGTGTTTCTTGTTAGTTGGCAGCCACATGGCCTATACCGTATAAATTCATGAGCTTTATACGGTTAGGACCAACTTTGCTAATTCGTCATTTCGTAGGACCAATATCGAAGAGGGTGTCGCGTTAGAGGACCAAAAGTGCAATTACATTGGTCGGATAACGAGTAAAAAGACTAGAGGCGGGGGTGAATAGTCTTTTAAAAACTTTTGTTGATAACAACTATTTCTCAGATATCTGATACTTAGAATCAGAGTGCGGAAGACTTAATAAAGATAAGTGCAGAAACAGTTAATATGTGTGTGTGTGTTCTTTGAAATGCAAATCTGAGAAAGGTAAATAACAGCAAGTATAGTGGTTTACGGAGGTGGCGTAATCCTCCAACTAATCCACTTTAGTGCATTAGAGACCTAGAATTCACTAGAACAGATAATTGAGTTCTCCTTACAATAATCCTATTCTAAGATTCTTAAACAATTGGTTCTGACCAAATGTTCCCCCCTGAGTTGTTCCCAGTTTCTGACCAAGTACTTCACACTTTCGAAACCTTTGAGTTATTCCCTAGCTTCCCAAACTAAGTACTTCCTATACTCAATAACCTTGCAGTTATTCCTTAGTTTCCCAAATCAAGTACTTCCTATACTCCGGTAACCTTGGAGTTATTCCCTGATTTTTCAAACTAAGTACTTCCTGTACTCCACGCCAGTTATGGTGTTGGTTTTTAGTTTGAGTTGTCAGATGAGCTTCTTAATAACTTTTCAGTTAATCAGATAGCTCTGTGAATCAAGTTACTTAATACACTTTATAGCGTATGGTATCTTGTTCGATTTTACTGACCCATGTCTTATGATATCTATTCAAGAGAATGAATCTCAGATAGTTGATCTTTTGATTCAACTCCTTCACAGATAGCTTTGCTTGTTTAGGATCAGGACACTTAGAACTTCAGTGTTACTCAAGATCAAAAGCTTTGGTACTTGAAAGCTTTGTGAGTAAGTAAGTTGCTCTGAGAGAGTAAGACGTTCAGCGTTTGTATGCAGTTCAAGGTGTGTCTAAGGTTCTGTGTGTCTTCTCAAGCAGTCTAAGTGTTGATATTTATAGATGAATTTGAGTGCCGTTTGAATAGTATCCGTTAGGCTCAAATTCAAACTATCGATATCGTGTATAATCTTTATGTGAGTTTTGTCTTCTTCTCGAAGTTGCGTTGCTTTTATTGAGACATCTCTGTCCGTGCATTAAATGCATTGTACTATACTTTTGTCTGTAGTGTCAGCAGGCGTGCTTTATATCGAGAGACTAGTGTTATCTGATTCTTTGCACGTCCTTATCTTCAATCTTCAGATACCACTTGTATTTATTGAAACAACTTTGTTTGCAATATACATTTCTTTTTCAGAAACGTGGTTAAAGCTCAAGGTATCTGAGAATAGATATCTGTGGACACTTTCCTTGTTTTCAGATATGTTTCTTATTTCTCAGATGTCTCTTGTGACACAGTTTGTTTAGAAACTATTCGTGTCTTCAAGATATCTGGCTAAGATATCTGAACAACAGATTCAGTAATCTTGTGCAGTTTTCTTCAAGTCTTCAATGTCGTTGAATTTTCTGCTTGGATGTCTTCTTCTTGGTCTTCTCTTCATAAAATAAAAATTACATTTTGAGACCTAACATCCTATACAAGATTAGCTAGACTATCATACTTAGTGGGTTTCCTCTTTTACAATGTTCAAGTGAACCAAGAGTACTAATCACCTTTCTGAGACTAAGATAAGTCATCATGTTGCTGATCAAAACTAAACAGATATTCTTTACAAAATATCTAACAAAATTCCTAACAAATTTCTCAAGAACTTTCCCAACAAATTCAGTGGGTGTGTCATGCATTAACCACAACAATATATAAGACAAGTACATGAAATGAAGTAGCAGAAGACCACTTGAAGACCAACTAAAAGAGTAATCAGAATATGAAAAGTGATTCATTGCCAGTAAGCAGAAGGCCCCATGAAAGTATGTTTTACCTCCTTTCCAATTCTTTCTCCTACAATCACACAAATCAAGAGTATTTTGATGGGTCTAATATTTATGTAAACACCATGTTTTGTAAAATATGACACTTTTGATTGAAGCATGAATGTCAGTTCACACACATCATCGTTTGCTCTAAAATTTTCAGGTTTTCCAACTCAAATACTATAAAACAACAAACCAATACTGGGAGTTGATGTATGCGGGTTGATGATGCTGCAATATGGCCTAATCTATGGCCCTTTAGCAACATTACTGGATATTTGACTTGGTGATGCGCTCAAAATTAATACTTGTAAAATAACACAAGTAGTAAAGCGGTTGTCGTAGTACAACAAGGCTTAAACCACAAGGTCGTTCTCTCGAGGAATTGATTAAGCTAGTTATAAGGTGTAGGTTCGAGGTGTGAGTTCTAAACAGATAGTGTGGGTAAGGTTGATACTTCAAAACCCTACAAAAAATTACAATTACAAGACAAGGTAATACCTAGATCATGCAATTTCTACAATTAAAACGAAGCAAGCTGATCTTTCAAAAGTCTTGTGTGATATAGCTAATGGTACCTTTGCCATGAATGCAACAACTTTGCTATTGAAAAATCGAACCAGATACAGATTATAAGAACGTATGAGTTACGGCAAAAAGCTTGTCAGTAGCTATGCCCTCATCCTGATATATACTAATTAGAGGTAAAGACTGATGCAAGTTCACAACGATCAAGCATGCGTTCAACGACCAGATAACAATATGTCACAATACAAGTTATTAAAAGAATCCACCTAACTCGTACTATTGAATACCTGGGCGCCTATTGGTCTCTGCGATCGTCAGAAAGATCAATAATACTTCTTCGAATTAAAAGAGAGATTGAAATCTCTAAGTGTTTACAATGCTTGGAATTGAAAATATGAAAGTAGAAGTATTGAAGATATGTCCTAATAACTGATACAAAGGTCCTATTTATAGACCAAGGAAGAAGAAACTAGAAATCATGTGAAAAACTGCCAGAAAAACGTGGGTTGAATCTGTCAAAATAGACCTCACCGCAGTGAGGGGACCTTGCCCGTTCCAGTTCACCGCGGTCCACCCCTTTTTGCCTTCCTTTCTGCTTCATTGTACCGCGGTGAGGCTCCTTGTTGCAGGAGCTCACCACGGTGAGCCTTGTGCCCGGGAAAATCACCATTTTCCCACTTCCTCCTATTTTCTCTCCCTTTTCCAACCTCCATGTCACCTCTCTTGGAGTATTGGCCCATTAACTTGGCCTTGTGGTGCTTCTAGAAGGTTTTGAAGTCTTCTTTGCACTTTGGTCCTCCATTTCCTTGCCAATGACGCTACGACACATAAAAATGCATAAAAACACACAAAAAACCCAAATGTGACACGGAACAAAAATACTAAATAAAGGCTAAAAGACAACAAAATACGAAAAAAGGCACTAAATGAGTCGTTAAAATATCGACTCATCACTTGGATAAAAAGAATTTAATTTGATAGACAAATTGAAAAAATACAGCAAAAAGGAGACAGAGAAACTTGAAATAAAGTATTATATTGTGAAATATTGCTCGGGACTTGGGCCAAAACATGTTGAGAGAGAAAATAATATACTTGGTTTCAAATTCTAGTAGATTGCAGCACATAACAGTTATAGATATTGTCTGCATAATGAATCTTCTACACATGTTTTTGCATGCTGTAGGCTATAGCATATAACTCATGTAGGAAAAAGAATAAAATACAGAAAATTAGTGTCCACAGTGAAGCCTTCACCTACACCATCTCAAATGCACAACCAAAAGCATACTTGTTCCTTGTCCTTTGTATATTGCTCTTTACTTCTTTTCGTACTTGTTATTTATGCTGTTCTGGTAAGTAGTTGGACTTGGATTGGTTTTTGACCTGTAACTTGAACTGTAGAGGACATAAGTAGTGGAATGTAGTAAATCAGAATTTACCCAGAGTAAAATGAATCCGTAGCTTGAAAGTAGACTCTGCCTGTGGATTTGTTGGTTCGGACCATATGACCCTGTAGGTAGGGAGATGGCTTCTTGTGTTTATATCGCTTGCTACTCGTTCCCATTGAGTCGGACTGTGTCTTGAATGACTGTTGTTGCCCTAATAAGATACTTAAATTAACTCTCGGACAATCAACAATCCGGAGTCTAAGTTGCTTCCTTTCCTATTGCCCTAGGATGTCCGAGAGCGATAGTCAGAATCGTTCCGCAAATGAGGAGTATAAATCCGGATCCGAGTCTGAATCGGAGACCTCAAGTGTCGAAATGCAACGGGAACTTGATACCGCCTTGGATTTTCTGGATGAGCATGTTGATATTGATGGAGAATCGGATGCAGAGCCGCGTGAGTCTGTCCGTGTTGCAGAGAGACCACTAGTTGAACCGGAGGTATCCTAATGGAAATTGTGGAGACGGATGCTAGAGAAGGAGGTAATGATGGAGAGCTTCCGGTACCTCTTCGCATTCTTATTCGAGGTTTGGCTTATAACACCCCCCCCCCCCCCCGAATTGGGCTAAACTTACCTGCTTTTATTTCGGATCCACAGGCTCCTCAGATAGAGGATGTTGATCCGTCCCTTGACGTTGTAGAGAATGTTCAGCGGTCCAAAGATGGTGATGAGGAAGTTGATGAACTTCCAAATGTCCCACTCAGAGGGGTGGGTTTCGGGGGAATGGCGAGTTCGAGTGCTACCATCGCATCTGTGGATGAAGTTGGACCTTCTAACCCGAAGCACCATGGTGGTTCAAAGAAAAGAGTTGCTCCAATCCCAACTGAAGGAGTGGTGCCTAAAAAATCAAAGGCGGAGATCGGCGAAGGTAAAGTTTTCCTGACCCTACGGAGTTGACATGTCCTAATTCGGATGGGGAGTTGAACACTGATGGGTTTCTGGCAATCTGCCCATCTAAAGTTGTTGCAGATGATATTTCCGAGCTCCGACGGAGATATGAGATTCCGGAGTCGATGGAGATTTTGATTCCTGCTGTGGGGCATGCTTTCTATAACCCTCATGTGGGTTATATTTGTGTGCATGAGGCAGCTTGGCAATGCGGGTGGCGACTTCCATGGCATAAGTTTTAGCGAGATTTTTGTGAAGTTGAATATTGGTCCAAGACAAGTGATCCCGAACTCGTTGGGTAACTTGATTTGCTTCGGAGTGATGTGTAAGAAGCTTGGAATAGAGGTGAACTTCGAAAATTTCAATCATCTCTTCCGATGCATCTTTCACCAAGGCAATCAATTTTTTTATACCTTTGTGGTCCGACAGAACTATACGTTCTTTGATGATCCTATTTCATCACTTGGTATTAAGTGGTGGGAAAGGTTCTTCTTTGTCCGTATGGCTTTGAAGCCCAGACATGTTGAAGAGGAAAGGGAGAAATGGAATCTGCCCTTAAAGTTCCGTCCGACGAATATCCAGGATCCGAGAGTAGATGAGGTGTTGGAATGGATGAAGGCGTTTCACAAGGGTGAACGGTATCCATTCCATGGGTTGATTTGCCAACCACTTCCCTTCCTTAGTGGCCTATCAGGCGAATTTTTTTGTAAGGAGAAACCCGATTTTGGTAAAGGACTTCCCTTTATACGTAAATGTGTGCCCTCTTTCCGAATGTCATATATGCTAAGTAATCCGTATTAATATCTGTCATCTTTTTGTGGCCCGTAGATTATTGGTTTGAATATACCATGTCTAGCCTTCGTGAGAAGAAGCAAGCACAGAACGAGGTGCAACAAACACAAGTGGAGGTAGGGCTCCGTGCTGCTATCATCTGCACTTCTCCTAGTCTGCCTCAGTATGATCCCAAGAACGCTGCACTCTTCCAAGTGCAAGAAGAAGTTCACATTGCTGCGGGTCTCTGATCGATTAAGTTGGCTGTCCCGGATGAGGGCATGAAGAAGTCCACCAAGAAATAAAAAAAGAAAACTGTGAAAGCGAGTGGCTCCGGATCTCGGGTGGTGCAAGAAGTTCCAACCATTGCGTCTGGATCGATCTCAGGTTGTGAAAGGGACTTCAACAATTACGTCCGGAACTCAGGTCGTGCAAAGGACTCCAACAATTGTGTCTGGATCCCTGACTGTGCAAGAAACTCCTGAAGGCTCAAGAAAGAGGCCATCCGAGTTGGTGCTTGCGCCGCCACCAAAGAGAAGGAACAATGACAAGCATTGGTATGACTTGGAAGAGGCTCGGGTACAGGCAATGTCGTCCTTCGAGCGGATGACATAAGTTGAGGAGGCACACTGGAAGGTATGCAATTGTAATTCCCTCGTTATCTCTTTCGTGAGTGTTCCTTTTGAAATAATTGTAGCGTCGGACTTGTTATCGCAGATGGGATTCATTCTCCGAGAGGAAAAGAGTAGAGCTGCCTCCTATGCTGATATTGAAGCTCGTCTACAAGTAGCGGAGCAGCAAAAGGAGCAGGATTTGGTCAAGATCCGAAAGCTGGAGGAGCAACTGAGGCTCTCCGAAGCTGCTAAGACCAAGGCGGATGCTGAGATAGTGGAGCTCAAGTTGCTTGGCAAGGATAGGGAGGAGTTCATTTCGAAGATCTTTGGCCGAATTCTCTCTTTCAAGGAGAAGCTTGTGCAGGAGCTAGTCAATGCCAGGGTAAACATAGTTAGGGAGTATCATGCTTTGCCTTCGGGCCGGTTTGATAAGGAACTATTCTATGACAAGGCTCGCTTGGATGGGTTTTCTGCCTGCCTCGGACAACTGATAAACAAGAAGGTGCTCCGGAAGGAGTTTGACCATCTGAAGCTTGGCATTGAATTCGGCAAGAACTCCGATGGCACCAAGTGTGTTTATGGCGGAGTGAATGATGAAGAGCTCAAAGGGCTGTGAGTTTGCTGAGATTGTTACGGAGGGAGAGGACGACTATACGCTCAACCATGGCGGTCCGTACCTCCCTGCCTTTGTGTCGGAATGCCTGAAGAAAGTCTCGTTCACTCCGTGGAACTGTTACAGAACTTTTCATGAGAGGTGGTTTGCCTTTCCGGCCCGTGTTGTGGGTTTTCCCCCGGACTACAATCTGCACAATGAATTTCGGGAGCGCAGGGTGAGGAGTGAAGATAAAGAGGCAACAAGAAGAGCCCAGAATCACCAAGTGGCACTCAGAGTGATCAGTGAGGAAGTCCGGGGTATGCCCCGTAGATAAAGTGTAAAGATCTCTGAACAGTTAACTATTAGGGTAATCTTTTGGCCATCCGAAGGGATGTGAATATTTGTTTTTTGTGTCCGAAGTGATTTTCGGACAGGTCACACGAGAATGTGACTTTTTAACTTGTTTCCTTTTGATAGCTCTGCAGTATATGGAAGCTCTCTATTGATCGTTTTTGTGTTTTAACAACCGTATTGCTTCACTCGTTGATGCTTATAACGCGTTGTTTTATTCGTCTGAAAAACAAACAAGTATTGCTATAGTGGCAAACCACCGATAGTATGCATCGGACGTAGGATCGGATCGTTCACGATATAGATAGGAGTGTCGGACTTCCGTAACACTATATCAATTAAACAGAAAACTCAATCATGTGATCCGGATTAAAAGGTCAGATACTCAAGTGTTATTCGTGGAAGTTGATAGTGTCGGACTAGTCAACGTATCCGTCTCAACAAGAAGTAATCCGTCCGTCCCTGGATATTTTCGCTTTGTTCTGATAGATCGTTAGATCCGAAGTAAGTTTCCAAAATGGTTTTTACTTCACACCTTTAACTCGCCGGGAGAAAGGGATTTTGTGTAATCTCGTCCGAATCGGACGATTTTTCAGGGTGTTTTATGTGGTGGGCCTTTATTGTTCGGCAAAATGGGTTTTCTAGGACCAATAACGGCCCAGGCCCACTATAACTGTTGATATTCGCCACGTGTTGATGCGTAATTGGCTGTGATTATCTATAAAAAGGCTCAATTGTACAACCACCAACGTCACTATCCCTCTTCCCACTACAACAAAAAAGGGATTTCCAAACACTGAAAAGTGTCTCGATATGCACCATATCGGGACACTTATGTATTTTGAAACACTTGTATAAGCGTCTCCATAAGGGCCTCAAGATAAGGCGTCCCAATAGAGTTCGGGACACATTTTTAAGTGCCTCTATATCATTGGTGTTTGGAACACTTATACGTGTCTTGTAAGTGTTTCTTGAGACACATATAAGCGCCCTCTAACTCGTTAGAATTTGAAAATAGGAATATCGGGGAACTTATGTGTGTCCCATAATTACTATATAGGGGGCGCTACTTGAGACATTTATTTATGAATATATTGAGCACTTACGCATCCCCAAGATGAATGTATCGAGACACTTACATGTGCCCTCAGTGAAAATCTGATTCTCTAGTATCATATTTCATTTTATTCTTTCACCATTATCCTCATAGATAATGTTACTAACAACAACCACGAAACAACTAAAACGAAAACAAAATTAGCAAAGCTAATAACAAATGTCAATTCCAATTTATCTTTCATATCCAAACAATCTAAATATAAGAATAAAGTCGTAATTAAAACTTAGAATCTCATAAGTTATAATTAAAGAATCCAAATGTTAGAAATAAACTACTACTTATTGAACGTAATAACTATTTCATTAACAAACTGATGTCCAAATCAAATAAATGTGTTACAGGAAAAATGGAAAGAAAAATGTAGCGAGTGAATTTGAGCTGTCTCGCACCACCTGCCTAACCTTCAATTATCAGTATTTTACCAAGGCAACCAGCATAATGTATTAAGAAAAGTTAAAAATGATCATAAACTGTGAAAGGTTAAAATGTTTCGTATACAACATAATTTAATCAACTTGTAGCCTTGTAGGAATTATATTGTCAAATACATGAGTAATTGAACACAAGTAGCTGCATCATCCAAGTGTTCTACCCACATGTTTCAAATATTGGCAACATCCAGAAACCAGAACTAATATCATTACCAACAAAATAAATGGTAAAATGATAAAAAAAATGGTGACAGCACAAAGACGTTGAAGTCATGTTCAGAAAATAATTCCAAACATTCTCAGCAGAAATGATCATTGTACAACTATAAGTCACAGAAAATGGAATGGAAAGAATATCCTCAACTTCAAACTGCTCCATCCAAAAGTGTTGTGTACATTATCACATACATAACAATCAACAAATTCCAATGTTGGAATAGAAATTTCAATCCAGATAAAACAAGCATAACAATGATCAACACCAACACAATTTAATCAATTAACAAAGAAACAAAACAAGCAACCCAATACATGATAGATTACACTTCATAAGCATAACAGAAACATAAAAATCTGAAAACAAATTCAACTAAATTAATCCAACATACAATGCCAGAGAATAAAGCGAAACGAAAAGAGCAACCCAACTTAAACAACTAAAACAAGAACCAAACTAGATAACTCAATCAAACAATACTGAAATTTCTACAAACCCACGTTGTGCATAAAAACTTAACAACATAACTCAAATATTCAACTAATCACCTCTAATTCAAAAATAGCAAAGGTGAAAGAAAGATGAAAAAGTTTTGTATGCATTAATAAAATAAAAGGGTAAGCAAGATACCAATTATAAAGACCAAGCAAGTGGTGCACTAATCGCCTCTTGATTGTGTTGGTCCAGATAACGGCAAAGTAAAAGACTAGAGGGGGGTGAATAGTCTTTTAAAATTTTTGTCGATAAAAACTATTTCTCAGATATCTGTGTAGATATCTGATACTTAGAATCAGAGCGCGGAAGACTTAAGATAGATAAGTGCAGAAACAGTTAAAGTGTGTGTGTGTTGCTGAAATGTAAGTACAGAGAAGTAAATAACACAGCAAGTATAGTGGTATCTGGAGGTGGCGTAATCCTCCAACTAATCCACTTCGGTCTTCCAAAGACCTAGAATTCACTAGAATAGATAATTGAGGTCACCTTACAAAAATCCTATTCTAAGATTCCTTAAACAAATGGTTCCCAACCAAATGTTCCCCCTGAGTTGTTCCCGGCTTTCCACCAAGTACTTCTGTACTCGAAACCTTTTGAGCTATTCCTAGCTTCCCAAGCTAAATCGTCTGTGCTCAATAACCTTGGAGTTATTCCTTAGTTTCTCAAACTAAGTACTTCACATACTCCACGCTTGATGGTGTTGGTTTTGGTTTGAGTTGTCGGATGAGCTTCTTTAATAACTTTTGGTTAATCGGATAGCTCTGAATCAAGTATACTTAATACACTTTTCAATGTATGGTATCTTGTTCTTTTCTTGACCAAGTCTTAGATAAATGTTCAAGAGAATGAATCTCGGATACTTGATCTTTTAATTGACTCTTTCACGGATAGCGATTGCTTGTTTAGGATCGGGACACTTAGAACTTTAGTGCTACTTAAGATCGAGCTTTGGTGCATGAAGCTTTGAGGATAAGTAGTTTGCTTGAGAGAAGATGTTGTTGGCGTGTTTATGGAGTTCAAGGTCACTTCTCAAGTAGTCTAAGTGTTGATATTTATAGATGAATTTGAATGCTTGGTTGAATAGTATCCGTTGAAGCAAATCAAATTCAAACTATTGATATCTGTGTATAATCTTGAAGCGAGTTTGTCTTCTACTTGAAGGTACCGTTGCTTTTATTGGAACATCTTTGTCCGTGCATTAAATGCATTATCTTGTACTTTTGTCTGTAGTGCATAGCGGAACTATACTCGATGTCGGAGACTAGTATTATCGATTCTTTGCGTCCTTATCTTGATCTTGAGATACCACTTTATTGAAACAACTTTGTTGCAATATATTTCTTTTGAAATGTGGTTAAGGCTCGAGGTATCAGAGTAGATATCATGGGCACTTTCACGGTTTTGAAAACCTTCCGGTTCTCGGATATCTCTTGTGACCGACTTGTTTAAGACTATTCGTGTCTTGAGATGTCGACCAAGGTATCTGTAAAGCTATTTGATAATCTTGTGATTTCTTCAAATCTTCAATGTCGTTGAACTTGTTACCTTGGATGTCTTCTTCTTGGTCTTCTCTTCATAAAATAAAAATTACATTTGAGACCTAACATCCTATACAAGATTAGCTAGACTATCATACTTAGTGGGTTTCCTCTTTTACAATGTTCAAGTGAACGAGTACTAATCACCTTTACGAGACTAAGATAAGTCATCATGTTCGATCAAAATCTAAGCAGATATTTCTAACAAAATATCTAACAAATTTCCTAACAAATTTTTCCCTTTTGATGGATCAGCGATGACTATCGACTATTATACAAATCTGGATGAGAGAACAATCCAACACTTAATCATTTCTTAAGATTTTTCAAATCATTCAATTAAGTGCAGAAAGTAAACATCAACCAAATCACAAGGTGTGATCTTTGCTGACAAGTTATCTTTTATAGAATACTATCTGAGAGTAAGTTCATCAGATAAGTTACAATGAAAGATTATAGATAACTTCAATACATAAAACAAGTTTTTTCGATCGGCAAAAATCTGACAAAAACTACATAGTAAATTAGGACAGCAGGAGTAACGAAGCTCGAGTAAACATCCTAATTGACTAGTCTTCAACTCTTCAAGTCTTCAGCGGTATTTACGTGGATCGATCGCAAATTTCCTATCTCGAAACCTTTTGATGTCATCGAATAATCATAGAAGTGTTACGGCGAGCATCTCGGTGTTTCAGCAAATCCACAGACCTCTTTGTAGGTTTTGGTAGGATTTTTCTTGACAAAATGTTTGACCCACAGATACTTTCCCCACTTCCAGGCATGCTCTATTCTGATATCTGAAAGCTTGAAGTATTCGTAGATAATCCTCAGATATCTGATGTCACCCTTGTATTGATCTTCAGTTAGATAGAACGATTCATAGGGTTCCACACCGAGTCTTGCTCTTGTGCTGTTAGGTGATATTGAGTGCATGCACATCATCGGCTTTCCATATGGACATTCATCGAGAGGTCCTTTCTCATGGCTTGATTCTCTTGACAACTTCAAAATCGACCGGGCTTTAATGTGATTGGTTTTGATCAAGGTTGGCTTATCTTTTCTCCATGCCATAAGTTGTTTATGGATTGGTTCTAGAAATCTTGAATTTACGGTAGATGCTTAAGTTCGAATCGATAGCCATTTTTACGATTGATGCACATGAGCGGTGGAATCATTGTCATTCTTCACATACTCTATTTTGGCTTCTTACGGCTGAGTGGAAGTTGACTTTGTCTTTGCTCGACTCTCGATCTGTTCCTTTTACATCTTGAATTCTCTTTGGGGTTGTTGCTTGAAGAACCACCTGGATGAACTTGGTATTTCGAGGGTGTTTTAGGCGCTAGGGGCTTTGCGACTATGGGCTCGATTAGGCTTCGATTTTCCTTTTTACGTGAAGAGGAGCTTCATCTTCATCAGTTTCCTCATCATCATCAAGATTAGATCTTGTGAGATTTTCTGACCTTCTTCATTGCCCGAGGGCTTGATTTGACCTTCTTCTTCTTGGAAGATTCATCAATCCATTTAACTTGTCTTCTCCTTGGAGCCTTGGTACTCCTTGGAGGTTTACGCCATGGCCCTTGTTATCATTGTAGTTCCTTGATGGGTTTAAGGCGGCTACTATTTGCAATGACTTGGCTTGAGGAGGGTTCGTTGTTTAGTGGTGGTAGGAAGTTTTCATGTTTCTTCTTCCTCTCGAGCCACTGACTCAGATTTCTTCTTGTTTTCTTCTCCTTCTTCCCATTCCCCGACTTTGAGGTCAGTTGTACCTCTTTCCCCTTAGTCATTGTTGGTGACTCGGTCTCATAAAGAATCGAGAGAGAGTTAAAATGCCCTTGTAAATAATTGTGGCGGTGACCAACCGAAGTTGACTTTGAGCTCTAATTTTGCTTGATAAGTCCATTGTCCTTATCGGTGAGCTACCTTGATGGGCTAGGATGGCATCTGCTTTTCCGGTGTAACTTGCCTCTTGGAAAGCTTTTTGACTAAAGGCGCATCATCGTCCCTTATCATTCCCAGATCTTTACGAGCAATGACTATGCTAGTTGTTCTCTGATATGAGCTCGGTGAACTTTTTCATTCGAGGGGGGAGGCGATTACTTCCTTGTTACGTGAAGACAACTCCTTATTGATGAGCGATTACTTGGTATACATTCATGTATTCATGGGAGTGGACATTTGGCGGTTTGCTGAATATTGCGAGCAATCGACTTCCTTTTCAAGTGAGAAACGCTAAATGTTCATTGCGGTGCTCTGCCAAAGTCTTGTCTTCTTCATCATCGAGTAATTAGAGTGATCTTCATCCTCTTGGACATTCTCATCGATTGTGTCGAGTCCAACCATCTCAAAGATTGGTTTCTTCCCTTTTGGGAGGAGGATGGTACTTCCTTTGAAGATGATGCGGCCTTAGCATCATGCTTAATTTGATACTTCTTGATGTCGAGTTCTTTGGTGATGGCATTCTGACATCCTAGCTCTTTAACCTCGAGTAAGCAATCATCTCTTGCGGATATTGATCTTGTAGTTGGTCAAGCTTGTCTCTGGATTTAGCTTCTCTGGTCTTCGAGTTGAAGATGGGTATTGTTCTTCTTCCAACAATTGCCGGAGTTGGCGATTCTGGATTGAGTATTCAACAATTTACGGTGATTTCCTCGAATCCTCAACTTCTATTCGATATTAACCTTTTGTTGGGAAGATGGATGAGTTGACTTTTGAGGAGATGGAGCGGAGATTTACATGCTTTCCTCTCGGTTTGCTTTTATGAGTTGAGGCATGATTTCTTTTGAAATTCCTCACAGTGCGAGGCATCATCATCATCCTTTTATGCATGTCATCCTTTTGGTGATGATCAATGGGAGGTTCATCGAAGTCGTTTTCGTTTATCTCTTCCTCCTCATCATCTTGGATACAAGATTGATCACTTGAGAATAGTGATCTTACGCCCATTAACCTCTTCTTTTGGAAGGTATAAATTGCGATGCAGGCGAAGCGGCTTGAATGCCATCTTTAATCTTGTCGACCATCTGCTGTTCAAAGGCTTGTATCAAGCGTCGCCACTTCTCTGGAGAAATCCTTATGCAATAAAATGCATGTGTCTTTATTCGATGGGGAACATTGCATGGATATATGTCTCCAAGTCGAGCTCGTGCTCGTACGGTTGGTTGATCTGTGATTCTCAATATTTCGGAGAGATCGAGCACCTTAACCTTTGCCATTTCTTGAAGCATTGAATATGCTTTAGCGGTGTTTGAGCTTTGAAGAAGGAAGTAGGTCCCTTTTCTCATCATTGGGAACTGCTTTGCACTTGTTTGAGCTGAAAGAAAGGGTTTTGAGTGAGCTTCAAAACTTTTACGATATCTGAGTAGAAGTGTAGTTTAGTTTGAGTTACGAGTAAGTACTTGGGCTCGAGACTTGTGCTCTTGAGACAATTGGTGTCTCGGATATCTTGTTGTGGCGGAGACTTGGAAATGCGGTCCTCATCAACCTTTCTTTCTTGAACACGAGAATTAAAATTATCACAATACTTAGGAAATTTTATCAAGAAAACTTTAAGTGACAAATCGGATATCGAGAGGTCAATTACCTCAATGGGAGGCTCGGATACTTGTCTCTCGAGAGACTTGTGCGATCTCTGGAATCTTTTCTTGTGATGAAGGCCTTGATGGCTCATCAATTTCCATAGTCGAGGATGTCGTAACTCGTCCCCTTGCACTTCTACTTACAGTGAGCTGTGAGTAGAAAGTATTGAGTAATTTAGAAGAAGTTTAAGATAACCCAAGGTGAAGAATTTTACCACTTTTCATATATATATATATATATATATATATATATATATATATATATATATATATATATATATATATATATATATATATATATATACCTTCATATGGGAAGGCTCAATGATGTGTTCTTCAGAAACCTTGTTGGTTTCTGGGTTCTTTTCTGGCATTTCTGCCTTATCTTCCTCTTTCTCAGTTGGAGCCTGTTAGAAACATTTACTTTAAACACATGAACATATGACTAAAAAGTGTTATCTTAAGAATCAATTTTATCACAATGTAGCAGCTCAGTTTCTTAAGAGGTGAGGTTGGGGTAACCTCCTTCTCAGTTTCTGAGGCAAGCTTTCCAGCTTCCTCTTGTTTCTGTGTTTCTAACTCAGCCTATAACAAAGAAATTTTATAAGTAACAAGATATATATATATATAAGCATAAAGTTTCACAAGATGAGAGTTAAACCATTCAGCTACCTGATCCATGTCAGGCTGATTGGTCTCTGAAACTCGTGACCCTTCTATACTTTGGTCTTCTTGTTCGGTAACACTTCTTTGTTTGAAGTTTGGTACTTCACACCTTTCACAGGTGTGCAACTCGGTTGCCTCCCACAGTTGATCATTCTGAGTAGATATCTCAGTTTGATCCCTCTCATTGAGTTGGGGAACCTGCTCTTTTGCAGGATTTTCTTCAGCATACTGCATTGCTGGTAATTCAAAATGGAATTCATTTACCATTTCATCAACCACTTGTGGCTGTTGTGGTTGTGGTTGTTGTGGTTATGCAGGCGGAAGATTGGTCGATGAGTGTTCTTCGATTTTTAGTTGTGGCGTTTCCATCGACATACCGGACACTAAATACCACTCATCGAGCTTTTGAAGTTGTGCGTAAGCGTTCCACGATGATGTGTTTACAACAACCTTGCTATAGGTGCTTGTTGACAACTTTGAGGTGTAAGTTCTTCTTGAAACCTTTTCACGATTACTATTTGATAACCTTAGCCCTTTTGTTCTTTCTAGGACTTGAGAGATGACTAGCTTCTCATCTTCATCGTCGAGCTCTCATCGGCATTAAGGCTGATTGGTCCATTACTCCTGCGGTTTCTGCAGATAGGACTTGTGTTTTTCACCACTTTTGGCAGCATTTATGAGTTCATCAGCAAGGCTTTCTGCAATAGTCATCACATTTCTGAAAGCACTTTCTCTTGCTGAGTCTACTTGTTCAGTAGTTGATAACTCTTTTGCAGCATTGATGAGTTCATCTGCCTTTATCAGTTCATCGGCAATGCTGAGATGTCGAGAATCGACAACCTCGATGGGTATGTCTTACGATTTGCCGGACTTCTTTCTTGAAGTTACAGGCTTCTTGGTATAACCTTTTCTTGGATATCTTTTGGACTTTCGCTTCTTAGAACCTTTACGAGACCAGTTACACTTTTTCAATAAGTTTGTATACTCATATTTGTAGAGTAGTTCTTGTTGGCTATTTGACCATCTCTACGAGCTAAATGCAGCTTCTCCAGCAAGTAGCATATCTTCAGACCATAGCCTACTGTGGCCTTTGGCTCAGCTAGTCCTTTGGCGATTTTAGGCTCGAAGCCTTGAATCTTCTTCACAACTTCATGAAGGCGTACTTTCCCGAGTTAAAAGGGTTTTCCAGCCGTTTTTCTTGTTGATTCAGCAAGAACATCATGATCCATCGTTCTTGGCTTATCTGGTCAACACCTCCTTGTAGACCATCAAAGCATCTGTGAAGAATGCAAGCCAATACATCGATGAACCATCGGATATGCGGTTGGGATGTCGGGAAGCTTGAACTCGGTGGGTGTATCGATTTTCAAGATCACACCGTCCATCTGATTCTTTAACACCTTCAAGGAGATCATCGTCCTTGGTGTTTATTTCAAAATCCTTTCCAAGATTTTGAAACTCGAACAACTTTCTGAGAAAGTTGTTAAGTCGGAAGGATTTCCTTTCCTTGGGTGAGGTTTTGTGAACACTATTGCGGTGCCTTTAGAAACCAGGAAATTGTCACGGAGTTGTTGTAGAATTCCAACACATCGGTGATGAGATTCCACTTGGCGGCGGATAGAAAACCCTTGATTTGTGCCTTTTCAAGCATGTCGAGAATCGGTTTTATCGGCAGTTCTCTATTGCGGTAGTGGTATTCCTCAACCATGGCACCACCCAAACCATTACGTGATTTGAAGTCAATGGTCGATTAAAATTTCCTACCGATCGGTTGTTCACAATAACTTGACTCTGGTGCTTGCTTTTCAGTGATACCGGTGGAGGATTGAATTCGAGTAGAAGAATTCTTTGGGGCCATCTCTTTATATAGTGTTTGAAAGAGATTTGATTTAGTAATTCTTTGCGGAAAAACTTAATCTTGATTTGCGAGATTGTAGAAGATTTGCGGAGAATCGAGAAGGTTTTGCTATTTTTGTGCAAGTAGGAATTTTGGATTAGGCGAAAGTGATTTCTTTTGCCAAAATCCTATATATATACAATAGAATCTCAAGACAAATACATACAAATTGATTTTGTGTATGCGTATTTGTGATTTACAAGCGGCGTGAGCAAAAGCTAGTTGGCATTAAATGCAAAGTGGGCTTTGTCAAAATTTTTCTGATCCACTATTCTTGTGAATTAATTTCCACGTATAGATCAATCGCTTAATTTCATCAAGGGTCACCATTGCTTCTTGACAATGATCACAATCAACAAGTGTAATTGTGCCCATTTAATGAATTTTGGATAATAGCTATCTCGAATCACGTTTTGTATGACCAAGAACCTTTGTTTGCATCTGAATTTGTCTTATACTTAGGATTTTCCAAGTTTTTCATCAAGATAGAAATAATCGAATTTCAAGAGAGTAGTTATTTGCGAGATAGTTGTACTATTCTCTTTTGTGTTCCCGTTTATAGAGTGATTCGGATATCGAGTTCCGTCTCGGAGATCTTAAATCTTTCTTTGCTCTTTAGCCTTTTTGACTTCTGGATACCCGTTCCAGATTTCTCTTTTCTCTTCTCTGGATGCCCGTTCCAGATACCTCTTCTCCGGATGCCCGTTCTAGAACTCTTTCAGTTCATTGGTAGTTCCATTAGTCCAAGACTATGTCTTAAGGCTAAGAATCTACTTTCTTGTAGAGGCTTAGTGAAGATATCTGCAAGTTGGTCTTCAGTGCCAATCTTGAGTATCTCTATATTGTCTCTTTCAACATGGTCTCTGATGAAGTGATGTCTAACATCAATATGCTTTGTTCTGGCATGAAATTTAGGATTCTGTGTAATTGCAATAGCACTTGTGTTATCACAGAAAATGGGAGTTTTCTCTTCAATGAGTCCATAGTCTTTAAGTTGATGTTGTATCCACAGAATTTGTGTTGCACAACAACCAGCAGCAATATATTCAGCATCTGTGGTAGAAGTTGCAATTGAGTTTTGCTTCTTGCTAAACCATGAGATAAGTCTAGTACCCAGAAACTGACAAGTTCCTGAGGTGCTTTTCCTATCAAGCAGTGATCCAGCATAATCGATACGAGTACCAGGCTAAACTCAATCCGCTTTCTTTAGGATACGCAATCCTACATCTCTTTTACATACCTTAATATTTTCATAGCAATGTTGTAGTGTGTTTGCATCGGTTTATGCGAAATCTAGCACACTCCAAGCGTATTGAATATCAGTCTACTTGCGGTGAGGTAAAGTAGTGAACTATCAATTTCCTATACTTATGTTCTTCAACACTCTTATGCGATTGATTATAGGTCATTTTGTTCCAATGCTCATAGGTATCTTAGCATTCTTTTGAAGGCTTAAGATTGAATTTTGTGAGCATATCTTTTGCATACTTTGTTTGACTAACGAATATTCCATCATTGAGTTGCTTGACTTGCAATCTGAAAATAATTCATTTCTCCCATCATGCTCATCTCAAACTTACTTTTCATGAGATTTGCAAAGTCATTACAAAGTTGCTTGTCCTTAGATCAAATATGATGTCATTAACATATACTTGAACTAAGAGTAGTTTCCATCATGGTTTAAGGTAAATAAAGTTTTATCAACTTCACCTTTCTTGAAACCACTTTCCGGAAGGTATTTGGCCAAAGTGTCATACCATGCTCTTGGAGCTGTTTGATCCATCTGAGCTTTACATGGTTTATAGACCATTCTACTTTGAGGAAACTTCAAAGCGGTGGTTGCTCAACATAAACTTCTTACGCAAGTTCACCGTTCAAGAATGCACTTTTGACATCCGGTGATAAACTTTAAAATCTTTATGAGCTGCAAAGGCTAGAAAAGTCTTATTGCATCAATCAGCTGGTGCATATGACTCATCAAAATCTAAGCCTTGATGCAGGTAAATCCTTAAACCAATCTTGCTTTGTTTACGGTTATTTCACGGATTCATTCATTTTGTTTACGAAAACCCATTTAGTTCCAATCACATATATTCCTTCCATGAATGGAACTAATTTCGGACTTTGTTTCTCTCAAATTGATCCGACTCTTCTTGCATTGCGAGATCCGGTCTTGGTCTCCTAATGCTTCTTCTATATTTTGGGTTCAATATTTGAGATGAAACATCGAAGAAGAATTAGCATTTTAGGTTATTGCTCTCCTAGTCCTAATACCTTGATTAATTGGTCGATCACATCTTTTGCGGGATGATACTTGATCCATCTCATCATAGGTTTAGTGCTAGTAGGATCAATATCGAAATGATTTGAATGTGAATCCTTTGGGATTTTGATTTGATACTTTTCGATTATCTAAGACATTTTGCTCCTCGGAAGGGCAATTAATGTCGACACTTGAGCGTTTGAGCTATACGGAACATGTCTTTCGGAGAGATTGTTTCGAGATAGCTTCATGATGAACATCTTCAGTTTCCATTTCTGGAAGTTTCATAGGAAATTCTTCATCATGTTTGTGAGTCATCTTGTTGTTACTAGGCACTTCTTGCTTTTCTACATCAGAGTCATCCTCACTTTCTATAATGTTGTTTCTCCTTTACGAGATTCTTCTTGAGGATCATTAACATTAGTTCTTTGAACCTTTACGAGTTCATCATTAGGAGGTGTTTTCTTGCTTCCTTCATAGAATACAACATGGCTGATTCTTCAATTTTCTTTGTTCTTTTGTTGTAAATTACATGTAGGCTTTGCTATTAGTGGAATAGCTAAGAAATACACTTTCATCGCCTTTGGTTGAAATGTTCTCGGATAATCTTTTCCATTGTTTAGAACAAAACATCTGACCGAATACTCTCGGATGTTTGATATTAGGGGTCTACCAACCAAGATTTCATAAGGGGTCTTGTCATGGTGTTTGTTTATCAAACATACATTACGAGTGTAGCGTTTGTGTTCTGACTTCAACCGATAAATTTCACTTATTTGATGTCATTAGCATCATCCTTGAAGCTTCTTTAAGGGTTCTGTTTTCCTTCTGCAACACCATTTTGTTGAGGTGTTCTTCTGAGAGGAAAGTTGATGTTGTATACCTTTGCGGTACAAAACTCCTTTATGTCTTGGTTGACAAACTCGATTACCATAGTGCATACGATTGCGGATACCTTGTCATTTTCATGACTTCAAGCTTTTTGACAAGTTTGGTATCTCCACCATGGCGTCAGTTGTGTTTGGAAAAAACCCAAGTGAATCTTGAAGTCATCTCTGACAACAGACCATACTTCTTTCTGCATAACTAATTCTGAGATGATTCAAAAGATCCATATGTAGTAGTTGCGTTGGTCTAACACTAGAGTGTCTAGTTTTGGACTTGAAAGAGATTTGGATTGCTTCCCCATCGACATGCGAGCAGATATCATCCTTTACGAAAGGCGTTTTGGGAAGGCCAACTAACTCTTTCTTGGCAAGTTTGTTGAGTTTTGAAGTTCAAGTGACTCATTCTTTTGTGCCATAACCAATGCTCTTGTGTGACGATTGACTCACCATGAGACATTCTTGATTGTGGCGAGATGCCCAATCGGCGACATAAAGGCGCCTTTCCGAGCAACCAAGGTATGCGCTTTGACTCATTGTCAATTAGTTTGCGATTTTGCTTTGAATTTTATAGTAAAACCTTTATGCAAATGGCTCATGCTAAATAGATTATATTTCAAATCCTTAACATATGTCATCGGTGATTGTTAATGTTCCCAATTTGGCGTTGCCAAATCGGAGAGAGGATTTAATTCTCCTCAACAAATCGATATACGGTCACATGTTGCAAGCTTTGTAATAGACAGTTGCTTTATCTCTGTCATGTGCTTTCGCATCCACCATCAAGCGACCATTGTGCTTTAGTCCGGAAGCATTACGCATAACGAGGGAGATTAGGTTCTCAATAATTTATAGTTGGAACCATCAGGACTAAACAATCTTCCAGTAGGAATCCATTTTTGAATGAATTTCCTTGGAACATTCTTTTGTCTGATAGGAACATAAGGAGGAATTATGATTGAATGATTATCATTATTAAAATTATTTTCTTCCTTGGTGTGTTCTGGGTGCTCCATTTGGTGCTTCGGATATATCGGGTTTACGAGTTTGGATACTTTTTGCAAACTTAGCTTTCCTTTCTTGATTTCTTCTAGCCACGGCATTGATTTTCGATGGCTTGATTGACTTCCACTTGATAATGCTTTGAGCAATTCTAGCCTTTAACCATCGTTCTTGCTCTTGTTTGTATTCATGAGCAAGTTGTTTCTTTGCCTTTGGCAATCTTGTTTGAGCACTTGACGTGACTTTGCTAGTCTCTGGTTGATCAATTTCTTTCGAGAAAAAAGTGACATGAGAGAATTTGCGGCTCCTGCAATTCTACCCTTTTGAGAGACATAACCTTTGTGGGTGTTTACACTTTGCGATGTTGTGTTTCTTCGAAACGATGCCCATCGGTTTTATTTTGACTTGTTTTCCCACAAGGTTTAATCAATTGCCTTTCCTTTGTCGACAATCTTCGTCTTGACCCGATACTATAGATTGCATGGAACCATCTTCTTTGATGCCAAATGCTCTTCTTTCCTCACTCTTATTCGGTGATAGAACAATCTGTCGTATGTATTGAGTCCTTTCTTTTACGAAGGATCTCTTAAGTAAGATTGTACTTGATGAAGAGTGTCACTAGCTTTGGCATAAGATTGAAAGATAATTCTTTCCTTTTGAGTTCCTTGTTCTCGGAAGAAGATCTTCATATTTATTTCGTAATTGACCATTGCTTCTTTATGTGACTTTTAGGTCTGGATATCGAGCTTTGAGAAATGCATTTTGACATCCTTTTTCCGGATATCTTAACTAATTGAAATTTTCCTTTGCAGAGAATTCTTTTCTTCTTCAAGATTTTGGCTCTAGCTCGGATCATTAGAAGTTCCCTTTCATAGATGTCAAGATCTTTCTGAGATTTTCTAGATCTTTTATTTCTTCTTCATCACTTTCATAAGTATAACAAAAGTATGTGTTACCTCATCAGCCGTAAAATGATTTCTATGTTAGAGATGTGCGGACCGTCAATCTCGACAACTCACACATTTCATTCTTCTTGAGGCGAAGTCGATTATATCATGAGTAACTCCACATAATTACGGTGATGGTAAGATTGAGTCATCTGAATTGTCATCTTGATCATCTCATAGTCTAGAGCATCCAGTTGAGTTTGGATTTTCTTTCTTTCTTGATTAATAAAGCTTTACGGCTTCTTGAAGATTCTTCTATCTTTCTTGTCACTGTCCTTAGTTTGTTGAAGGCGGGACAATCCTTCTTGAAGTGACGGGTTTACGACAATAGAAGCGGAATATCGTTTCCAATTTCTACTTCCTCGGTACATGATGCTTTATGGTGGCTTGTTCGTGAGCTTTGCATATTTTGTATCTTGGTGATAGTTTGAACTAGATGCTTTTGACTTCTCTTTGGCTTTTCTTCTCTCAATTTCTCGTGACATATTTGCTCATTTGCTTTGCGCAAGAGCATCCTCGATCTCTTCCTTGCTTTTCTTCTTTTGAAGTTCCTTGAGCAACTAGAGCAATATTACGCAACTTTTGTTGTTTGTTCTCTTTGTGTTGTCTCATAATCAACGTAGCAAGATGTGAGAAGAGTTCCTTTGGGTGATATTTGGCATATCTTGATTAAAATAAAAGAATTTAGTATGCTCCGGTTGTGGTTAAGACTTGACAATAGTCTTAATCTTTTACATTGAGAGTACATTGCTTTCCCAATCTTGCCATATCACTCATGAGAGTGGTAAATGAAATCAAGTTCTTCGAGTTTGATGGGTCCTTGTTTGAAATTTTGAAATTTCAACTTGAGAACTTCGAACTTGTTTTCTTTAGTTTTCTCGGTTCTAGCAGATTTCTTCAATCGGTTGCCGCAACTTCGCCATTTAGCACCCACGGTTTACCTTGTATGTGCTCAGTGTAGATCGATGATGATATTACGAGCTTGACCATCGAGACGATTTCTCTTGGCATCTTAGATGTCGAAAGTTCTCTGAGCTTTGGTTCGTAAATAACTTGACTAGTAGATCTCCCACTTGTTGGCGCATCGGTTTGTGAAGATCCTTCGCTTTGATCTCTGTCTCTACCATTAGAAACCTCCATGACTTGTTTAAGTTGTTGAATGACTATTGGGCCATTTTTATTACTTGATCATTTCGTCACTTATGGCTTCAAGGTGGAGCATCATGTTATTTTCCATTTCTCGTAGTTCTACGGTTTGAGCAGATTGCATCACTCGAGACATTCTGCACTTAACACACAAATTAAATAGTCCTCGTAAATAGACAAAGTTCCTTCACCTATCACGGGGATCTAGGTTCGTCTTGAAGGCTTGTGAACCTCTGCTCTGATACCACTTGTTGGTCAGATAACGGCAAAGTAAAAAGGCGGGGGGTGAATAGTCTTTTAAAACTTTGTCGATAAAACTATTTCTCGGATATACGTAGATGTCGATATAGATATCGATACTTAGATTGGGGCGGAAGACTTAAGATAGATAAGTGCGAAATAGTTAAAGTGTGTGTGTGTGTGTTCTTTGAAATGTAAAATGAGAAGTAAATAACACAGCAAGTATAGTGGTATCTGGAGGTGGCGTAATCCTCCAACTAATCCACTTCGGTCTTCCAAAGACCTAGAATTCACTAGAATAGATAATTGAGGTCACCTTACAAAAATCCTATTCTAAGATTCCTTAAACAAATGGTTCCCAAACAAATGTTCCCCCTGAGTTGTTCCCCGGCTTTCCTGACGAAGTACTTCTGTGCTAGAAACCTTTTTGAGCTATTCCCTAGCTTCCCAAGCTAAGTACTTCCTGTGCTCAATAACCTTGGAGTTATTCCTTAGTTTCTCAACTAAGTACTTCCTGTACTCCACTCCAGTGATGGTGTTGGTTTTTGTTTGAGTTGTCAGATGAGCTTCTTTAATAACTTTTCAGTTAATCAGATAGCTTTGTGAATCAAGTATACTTAATACACTTTTCAATGTATGGTATCTTGTTCTTTTTACTGACCCAAGTCTTAGATAAATGTTCAAGAGAATGAATCTCAGATATTTGATCTTTTAATTCAGCTCTTTCACATATAGCAGTGCTTGTTTAGGATCAGGACACTTAGAACTTTAGTGCTACTTAAGATCAGGAGCTTTGGTCGCAACAGAAAGCTTTGAGGATAAGTAGTTTGCTTGAGAGAATATTTTGTTCAGCGTGTTTATGGAGTTCAAGGTCACTTCTCAAGTAGTCTAAGTGTTGATATTTATAGATGAATTTGAATCTTAGTTGAATAGTATCCGTTGAAGCTTAAATCAAAGTCGAACTATTGATATCGTGTATAATCTTGAAACAAGTTTGTCTTCTTCTTGAAGGTACCGTTGCTTTTATTCGGACATCTCTGTGTGCATTAAATGCATTATCTTGTACTTTTTGTCTGTAGTGCCAATGAACTATACTCGATGTCGAGACTAGTATTATCGATTCTTTGCGTCCTTATCTTGATCTTTAGATACCACTTTATTGAAACAACTTTGTTGCAATATATTTCTTTTTCAGAAATGTGGTTAAGGCTCAAGGTATCTGAGAGTAGATATCTGTGGGCACTTTCCTGGTTTTCAGAAAACCTTCCAGTTCTCAGATATCTCTTGTGACACAGCTTGTTTAAGACTATTCGTGTCTTCAAGATATCTGACCAAGGTATCCGTAAAACTGTTTCAGTAATCTTGTGCAGTTTCTTCAAATCTTCAATGTCGTTGAACTTGTTCTGCTTGGATGTCTTCTTCTTGGTCTTCTCTTCATAAAATAAAAATTACATTTTGAGACCTAACATCCTATACAAGATTAGCTAGACTATCATACTTAGTGGGTTTCCTCTTTTACAATGTTCAAGTGAACCAAGAGAACTAATCACCTTTCTGAGACTAAGATAAGTCATCATGTTGCTGATCAAAATCTAAACAGATATTTCTAACAAAATATCTGAAAAATTTCCTAACAGATTGTTTCAATATGTTCATATGGATATATAAGCAATTTTCATCCTTCACTCGAGTTTGGACTTCACACATACCAGGCCCAAGGTCTCTTCCATCAAATATAACTCCATTCATTTTCACATTGCCAATTTACAAGTTCATTAACATCAGCGAGACTTTTCAATTGCACACAAAATCCAACCTAAAAATATATAACTTGTTAATAGCATTATAAATTCCCAACGTTTTTAAAATTATATTTCATATAACACATTGCATAGTTTCTAATTAGTACCTTAACATTAGGTGGGTCGTTGATGGTTCTGTCTCCATCAAGAATTCAAGATGTCCACTTGAGTGTGATATATCATGCACTAAAGATGTCAACTCTTCGAGTTTTTCTTTCAATGCTCTTCTTCATTATCTTCCATGCACTTTCTTTCAAGTGCAGCACGAGAAGGTTTTCCGCCTTAGATGTCATCCAGCTGCACTGCCATACCATACATGCATAATCATCCATCTTTATTTCTTCCCGTTGCCTGGGAAAACTCATCATTAGGATTATGCACAATATCAATGCCACTTGAGTCTTCATCATTAAGAGTAGCTTGATCTTTCATTTTCTCCTATAACAAGTTGAAAGTGAACTATATATCTAGACAACCAATAAAGGTGCTTTTTGACATGTGACATAGACGGAAAAAAAGACAGATAATTTATGCATAACATCTCTTTCCCATTCGACAGACAATCTCTAAATATGTGAAACTTCATGAGCTTATCACTTTCATGCAAGAAAATAGTGAGAGATTAAAAGGTATAGAGTAACTCACAATAAAAAGAAAGAAAGAAAGAACTAGAGCTAGATACACTACAAAAAACAGGTGTTTAGCGACGGATTTAAACAGTGAGCGATCCGTCGCTAAGCTCCTAGCGACGGACTTAGCAACGGATAAAAATGCCGTCGTCATTTTCTTCATCACAATGATCCTAACGACGGATAATCTATCCGTCGCTAAATAACGACGAATTTAGCGACGGATAGAATGTTGACTTTTTAGAGACGGATATTATCCGTCTCTAATAAGCCGATTTTCTCTTCTTTTTTTTTAAAATCCAAATTCTGGTGGTGTATAGCGACGGATAACTATCCGTCGCTAAATAGGTGGTTTTTTGTTTTTTTTTATTTATTTATATTAATCTGCAGACGAATCGACAAATTGGCGATTTGGTGACGAATCGGATAAATCGACGATGATACAATTAATCGACAATTTTATACGGATATACAATTAATCGACAATTTTATACAATATTCAATACAGATATACAATATTCCATACGTACTTACATAAATCTACAATTTCATCGATGTCTGATATTTAAATATCGATAATCTGAAATTATACAAAATTAATAAGAAAAAACGAAAAAATATAGAAAAGATAAAAAAAATCGAACGAGATCTTGACGGATCATGGTGGATCTTCACGAACTTGAACGGATATTGGTGGATCTTGACGAGATCATGACGAATCGGACGAGATCTTGACAAATCAAACGGAGGGACGGAGGTAGTGGTGGTGCGGAGGTGGCAGTGGGGAGGTGGTGGTGGTGCGGGGGTGGTAGTGGGGAGGTGGTGGAGGTGCGGAGGTGGTGGTGGCAGTGGGGAGGTGGTGGTGGTAAGGAGGTGGTGGTGGCAGTGGTGAGGTGGTGGTGCGGAGGTGGTGGTGGTGGTGATGGTGGTGAACGGTGGAGGAAGAGATCAAGAAGAGATGAGTGATGGAAGAAGGGATGAGTGATGGAAGAAGGAGGCGTGGGGGTAATATTAGGGTTTCAGCTAATTTAGCGACGGATAAACCTATCCGTCGCTAAATTTAGCGACGGATAGGTTTATACGTCGCTAAATTTTCATTTTTTATTTTTTTTTCTTTGTGTCAACGTATTTAGCGATGGATAGATTTAGCTGTCTCTAAATTAGAGACGGATAAATTTATCCGTCTCGAAATTAGAGAGGGATAGATTATCCGTCGCTAATTAGAGATGGATAATCTATCCTTCTCTAAATTAGAGACAGATAAATTTCCGTCTCTAAAATGGAGCGATTCGTCGTTAAATAGCGACGGATAATATCCATCGCTATTTCACAGTTTTCTTGTAGTGATAGAATGACAATATCCAATTGATAACTCGCACCAGTGGTCTAGTGGTAGAATAGTACCCTGCCACTGTACAGACCCGGGTTCAATTCCCGGCTGGTGTAAAATATTTTTTAAACAAACAAATGGACAAAATGTCTCTCTCTAAAATTATCCTCTCTCCACTCTCTATCTAAACCCCATTTGAATTCGTCCCTCTTCTTTTGTTCGGTTCCGGTGGCAGCCTCCCCCCATCGCCGGTTCCTTTTTCCCGACTGCCTTCTCCGTTCTCCCCCTTCACCGATAAGACAAGCTCCTATCGTTTCTTTGTTTCTGCAGATCTGCTTCTCTTTGTCGATCTCCATCTCTACCTTCACCGCCTCTCCCTTTCCCTGCCGGATCTGAGACTGGTGCCGCGTTATAACCTCTCAGTCTAACCCCACCCGCCCTCCCCCAGCCGTCCTTCTCCGTCGTTCTTTTTTTCTCAGCTCGGATTTCGCCACTGCAGATCCCCTCTTAGTCGAGTTTTCTTCTAAGCCCGGATTCCTCTCAATCGCGATCTCTCTCTGTCGCGATTTCTGCTCAGAAGCTCGGATTCCTCTCAATCGCAATTTCTTTATACCCTTTTCTGCTCAGACAGACGGAGCTTCTCTGTCGCTTTCCTCCTCAGCTCTCTTGCCCTCCGTCACTGTAGCTTCTTCAGTCTTTGTTTGCAGTCCGCTTTTAGCCTTTTGCTATCCGAGTCTCCGACCTCAGTCCGGTAAGCTCCTCCGATGCGATGGATGCATCTCCGGTAGCTCGGGCTGTTTCTTCTCTGGCTATAGAAAGACCTCTGTTCCGCTCTGTTGTCTCTAAAGGGTCTGTTCAGCAGTTTATGTTCACAGATATGGAAAAATCACTTTCGGTAGTGGATCCCAAGGTTAGCTCGGAGTTCAATGGTATGCCCTCGATTGCTTTTACTGATTTAGAAGTCCAGAAACTTGCGAAAACCTTTGATTGTACGCTGGTGGGGAAATTCTCCAATGGTATTCCTAGAATTTTTCAAGTTACTAAAATATTGAAGGATTTGAATCTCAAAAGGGGCTTTACTGTTAGCTTTATGGATATTTGTCATGTGGTCATTAAATTGTTTTGTGAAGAAGATTTTAATCTTCTTTGGTTGCTGGAATCTCCAAATGTTCAGGGTATTCCTTTACGTTTCTTTAAATGGTCACCTATGTACTCTACTGAGGATGAATCCCCTGTTGTTCCTGTCTGGTTATCTTTGAAGAAGCTTCCGATTTTTTTATTTGATAGAGAAGCTTTGTATGAAATTGGCAAATTGTTGGGTACACCGGTGAAAGTAGATGGATATACAGCGAACAGGAGCAAACTCATTCAAGCTACCTTGTGTGTTGAAATGGATGTTTCCAAATCTCTCCCAAGCCATGTTTGGATACAGGTGCAGCGAAAAGGAGTAGCTATTAAAGTGAATTACAAAAATGTACCACATTACTGTAATTGTTGTAAGAAGCTAGGTCATTTAGACCTTTATTGTTTGGCCAATGTTCAGTCCTCGACAGAAGATAATCCAGTGGAAGTTCATACTACTTCTGTTCCAGTTCCAGTGTTGGAAGAACCGGTTGTTATATTTGAAGATGAAAGAATCAACAAAGAAGCCTTAGGGGATGCAGTGTTAGAGAAGGCAGACATCAATTGTAAAGTTTTGCAAAACCAAGAGGTACTAGAAATGGAGGTGGAGTCTCTTCCTGTGGATTCGGTAGACCCGATTGGTCGAGTGTGTGAGACCTGTTCTTTGGTTGCGGTGATGAGTGTCGCTTCTACTTGCTCTTTTCCCGACAGTGTCCCATTGGTTTTGGAGACATCCAGTGATATTCTTTCGGTTTCGGATATCTTGGTGGAGCAGGTTGGCCCCGTTGTTGGACAAGTTTCAGAGTCACTAGTGCCCCCTCCTCAGCCTCCTGAATTTGTATCAGGTTTGGTTGAACAGGTAAGGGAGGTAGCGAGTGTTATGGTTGATCATTCTATTGAGCGTGAATCGAGTGTTGTTGATGTTGATATGATTCTGGAGGAAAACACCATTTTGGCAGATATTTCTGTGCCGGAAGTTGCGCCTCTGCTTGTGCGGAATTTTAGAAGTCGTGCAGTGGGGAGCTTGAGAGGTTCCTCGAGACGTATTACAAGGCTTTATGGTCCTTTTATTTTATCTCCTGTGGATTCTACTCCCATTGTTCCAGCAGATATGGAAGTTGCGGAAATTGAAACAATGGAAGAATTTATGGAACAAGTTGTTGAGCCTACTGTGCCTCCTTCTCAACCTCTAGAAAAGAAAAAAGGAAGAACCACAAAGAATTCGATTAAAGCGTCTTATTCTTCCTCTCTTCCCATGGTGAAAAAGGTGTTAAAAAAGTCTCGCAGGTATAGCCCCAAGAATAAAATCAAATGAAGATCTCTTTTCTATGTTTGAATCGTTGGCTCTGCTGTTGGCTTATTTGTGTCTGGTGGTTGGTAATTTTATACTGGTTGACTGGTACTTCTGTGGAGCAGCAGAATTATTTTTTGCTTGACTTGGGATCCTTGTATTTTGTCGATGTTGATATTAGCATATGGCGTAGAAGAATTATTGGTAGGACTAGCTTTTGCTCGTATTTCTTTTGTGCTAGTTTGGACTTCCATTTGAGTAGTTTCTTGGACATGTACTCGGGTTCCTATAAACCCCGTGATTGTATCGTCTAATTTTAATAATAGGAGCCTGTATCCACCTTAAAAAAAAAAAAAAAAAAAAAAAAAATCCAAATGAGAACTCCAACCTACATACAAGAAGAAAGTGATGCAATACCTGAACAAACTGAATTTTTGTAACAACCCAAATGTACAAAAATAAATTTCAAAAATCAAAGGAACAATGAATTAAAAAACTAGAATCAGAAACTACAATTGCAAACACTTTCTTCATGACACAACAGAACCATCAATAAAGATTTCCGCATCTTTTTATTATACTCTTCTTCTAAATAAAATATCTAGAAGTATAAGTACTATATATGTCTACTTTCTACCCTTTTGAGTAGGTTCAAAAAAATCCTTTCTGGCATCATCCCATTCTGAGTACTCACAGAAATACCACGACTTGACGGATCGCTTAGCCCGTTCATCTTGATTTAAGAGCACTCGATCAGTGAGCTATTACGCACTCTTTGTCTCAGTAGAGTCTTTCAGTGGCATGTTTCGGTCCTCTTCCCCATTACTTAGAAAAAGTGAGCCACCGGTTCAGAAGAGACATGAAAGAATTTTATTGAGAACATAGTACAAAATCAGAGCACATCAGGTATGCTCGATTTTGATGTGATCAAATTAGTACTTGATAAAATTCAAAGTAACTAAAGCAGTGTTGAGTAAACAAGCCTCAACTACGAGATTGTTAGGAATATCTGTTTAGATTTTGATCAGCAATCTAATGACTTATCTTAGCTCAGAAAGGTGGTTAGTACTCTTGGTTCACTTGAACACTGTAAAAGAGTAAAATCACTAAGTATGATAGTCTAGCAAAATCTTGTATATGATGTTAGGTCTCTGAATGTAATTTTTATATCTTTGAAGAAGACCAAGAAGAAGGCATCCAGCAGGAGAGTTCAACAAATTTTGAAGTTTTGAAGACTACACAAGATTGCTGAAGACAAAGGTCATCAGATACCTATGTCCAGATATCTTGAATAAACAAGTGCTTTTCAATAAACAAGTTTTGCAAAAGATATCTGAGAACACAAGGTTTCTGAACGAGGAAAAGTGCTTGATATCTACACTCGGATACCTGGATAAAACTATGTTTAAGGAAACAATGTTTCAAGGTATCTGGAGATGTGAGTCTCTAGAAAGGGACATGAAATGCTTGAGAAGCGTGCATAGTTCGTTGGGACTACTGACAAAAATAGTACAATCTGATAAATGCCTGACGAGACATCTGAACAAAGAGAAATCTACGAAAGAGACAACGTCTTCTCTGATACTATTTACAAATATCAATAGTTTGAATTTCATAAAGCTGGCGATACTATTCAAGCGGCATGATTTTCAACTATAAATATTAACACTTAGAATGCTTGAAATACACATTGAACTTACACGAACTTACACAAGAACTTACATCTCTGAACTTGTTCATTCAAACATCTGAGCCTTGACTACTTAATTTCTAGCTTACAGTTGCGACTAAGCTCTTGAATTCTAAGTAGCACGAAAGTTCTAAGTGTCCTGATCCTTAACAAGCATTGCTATATGTGAAGGAGTTGAATCAAAAGATCAAAAATCTGAGATTCATTCTCTAGAACACTTATCATAGACTTGGGTCAGTAAAGAACATATCACCACACATTGTGAAGTGTGTTAAGTGACTCTTGTTCAAGAAGGTAGTATTACATAACTGTAGAAGTTATTAATCTATCAAATCCTGGCAAACTACCTTAACTTGACACCTTAAGCAGCGTGGAGTGCAGGAAGTACTTAGTTTGGGAAACTAAGGAATAACTCAAGATTCTTGAGCATAGGAAGTACTTAGTTTGGGAAACTAAGGAATAGCTCAAAGGTTTCTGAGTATAGGAAGTACTTGGCTGAGAAAGCCGGGGAATAACTCAGGGGGAACACTTGGTTGGGAACTTGGTGTATTTAGGAATCGAGAGAAGATATTTGTAAGGTGAACTCATTTATCTGTTTTAGTGGATTCTAGGTCTGAGAAAGGCCGAAGTGGATTAGTTGAAGGATTACGCCACCTTTAGATACTACTATAAAGACTTGTGTTATTTACTTTCTGCAATTTATTACCTGCTTTATTTACTTTGCTAAGTATTTACACATATCTTGCTGAGCACGTGCACTTATCACAAAAAGTCTTCCGCTCTCTGAAAATAAGTATCAGATATCTTCACAGATATCTGAGAAATTGTGTTTATCGACAAAAGTTTGAAAAGACTATTAACCCCCTCTAGTCTTTTACTTTGCGTTATTTGGACGACAAGTGGTATCAGAGCAAGAGGTTCCCAAGCCTTCTGCACTGAACCTAGATCCCAGATAAGTGCCCACTAACTGCTTTTCACCTACACATGATTTGTCTATTAAGTATGTTTGTTGTAGGATGTCTTTAAGTGACGCTCCAATTCTCAAGCCAGAGAATTATGAGAAATGGAAGAACAACATGATGCTCCACCTAGAAGCCATCAGTGATGAAATGATCGAAGTAATAAAGAATGGCCCCATAGTCATTCAACAACTCAAGCAGGTCATGGAGGTTTCCAATGGTAGAGATAGAGTTCCCACTGATGAAGAACCAAGTGGTGGTTCCTCCTGACAAGCAGTGCTTGACGTGGAAGACCTCTTAGTCGAGTTATTCTGAGCGAATCGAGAGCTACGGACATGAAGATTCAAGAGAAATCATTTGGATGGTCGAGCTCATGATATCATCATCGTTCCACTCGAGCACATCGGTGTAAGCGTGGGGTGCAAAAAGCAGCGAAAGTGGTGCAGCGGTGATTGAAGAAATGCATGCGGCACTAAGAAAATAAAGGAAAATAAGTTCGAAGTTTTGAAGCTCAAATTCCAAAACTTTAAACAAGGTCCCGCAGAGACTCTTGAAGAACTAGATTTCCGGTTTACAACACTCATGGGTGACATGGCTGCACTTGGTGAAAGTAATAGATATAACCAACCAGAAAAAATTAAGACTATTGTGAGAAGTCTAAATCATAACTGGGAACATACAAAGTTTTTCTACTTTAACGAGGAATGCGGATATCACTCGATGAAACTTTTCTCTCAACTTGCCACGATTGACTATGAGACAACTCAAAGAGAACAAACAACTGAAAAGTTGCAGAATATTGCTCTAGTTGCACAAGGAACTTCTGAAAAGAAGGAAGGCAAGGAGGTGACTGAGGATAATGCTCTTGCTGTAAAGAAAATGAGATAATATGTCAGTCGGGAGATTGAGAGAAGAAAAGCCAAAGAGAAGCTGAAAAAGCATCTAGGCTCAAATTATCACCAGTACAAAAATATGCAGCTGTCAAGCTCATTTGAACAAAGCATTTCGACCAATCATCTAGTACTAAGGAAGCAAAAATCGGAAACGATATCTATTTCTATTGTCAGAAACCTGGTCATTTTAAAAGAGATTGCCCTATTTTCAATAAGCTAAAGACAGGTGACAAGAAAGATAGAAGAAACTTCAAGAGAGGTCAGAGAGCTACGCTCCTTTGAGGAAAGAAAGAAGATACAAATCCAACTGGATGCTCTAGATATTGAGTCTGATTCTGAGGATGAAGACTCAGATGATTCCACACTGCCTTCTCCAGAGATGTGTGGTGTCTCTCATGAAGTGGTTGACTTTGGTCAAAAGAAGAAAGAAGTGTGTGGAGTGGCTGAAGAAATCTTTCTAGATATCTCCAACATTGAACCTTGTCTAATGGCTGATGAGGTAACACATACTTCTTGTTATACTTATGAAAGTGATGAGGAAGGAATCAAAGATCTGGAACATGTCAGAAGAGAACTTGATCTCTACGAAAGAGAATTTCTAATGGTTCGAGCTAGAGCCGAAATCCTTGAAGAAGAAAAGAATTCTCTTGTAAAGGAAAATTCACAATTACTCAAGATATCTGAGAAAAAAGATGCTGAAAATGCATTTCTCAAAGCTCAGATATCTGAGACAGAAAAGTTACATAAAGAAGCATTGGCCAAACTTCAAAAGAAATGTGAAGGTCTTCTTTCTGAGAATAAGGAACTCAAAAAGAAGGAAGTATCTTTCCAATCTTATGTCAAAGCTAGTGACACTCTTACTAAAGTACAATCTTATTTAAGAGATCCTTCAGAAAAGGGAGGACTTAGGCTGGACGCACAAACAAATAGATCTACCACTCTGAATAAGAGTGATGAAAGAATAACATTTGTCAGTGCTCAGCAAGATGATTCCCAAACAACCTATAGCATTGGTCAGAAAGCTAAGGCTGTTGACAAAGGAAAGGCAGTTGCGACCAAACCTTTGTAGGAAAAACAAGATCAAAAGAAAACTGTTGGGAATATTTCTGAAAAGAAACATAACACTAAAAAGTGTAATCACCTACAGTGCTATGTCTCTCAGAAAGGAAGAATTGCAGGAGATGGCAAATTCTCCTATGTCACATTTTCTGGAAAGAAAATAGACTACCCAGAGACTAGCAAAGCTGCTGAGATGAGAACTAAGATAGCACCAGGTGTTCGAAATGGCATTGGCTATAAAGCCATCGGGATACAACTTGCTCGTGAGTATAAACAAGAGCAAGAACGATGGATAAAGGCTAGGATTGCTCACAGCAATTATCAGAAGTGGAAGAAAAGTCAAGCCACTGAAAATCTGAATGCCAGGGCTAGAAGAAATCTGGCAAGGAAAGCTAAGTTTGCTGATAAGTAGACTCAGCAACCTGACAGGTATCTGAAAGCACCACAAGGAGCACCAAGGAACACACTAGGGAAGAAAATAATTCTTAATAACAATGATACTAATCATTTACCTAGAATTCCTCCTTATGTTTCTGTTAGACAAAAGAATGTCCCTAAGAAATTCATTCATAAATGGATTCCTACAGGAAGATTCTTTAGTCCAGATGGTTCCATTGTTGGTATGAGAATCTAATCTCCTGTTTCCTGTTTTTGTGCAGAACACTCTAAGACTAATCCAAAGTGGCATTTTGATAGCAGATGTGGGAAGCACATGAAAGGAGACAAAGCAAATCTGATTAACTACAGAAAATGCAATGATGGACCAATTATTAGATTTGTTGGAGGAGATGAAAATCCAACCACAGGATTTGGCAATGTGAAGTTTGGAGCCCTTACAATCTCTGAAATACTACATGTAAAGGGATTGAAATATAATCTCCTAAGCATGAGTCAGTTAGTAGACAAGGGTACACTGTCAAGATCAAGTCAAAACTATGCAAAGTAATTGACAATGAGTCAAAGCAGACAGTCTTGGTTGCTAGGCGAAAAAGAAATCTTTATGTTGCTGACTGGGCATCTGCCACAACTGAAGAATGTCTCATGGTGAGTCAATCGGGCCACACTGAAGAAAACTGGCTATGGCATAATAGAATGAGTCACTTGAATTTTAAAACTCTGAACAAGCTAGCCAAGAAAGAATTGGTGGTTGGTTTACCTAAAATAGTATATAGAAAAGATGGTATATGCTCAGCTTGCCAAATGGGAAAACAATCTAAAACATCTTTCAAGTCTAAAACTAGACACTTCAGTGAAAGGCCACTGCAAATGTTTCATATGGATCTCTTTGAATCCTCTATAACTTGACTATCGAGGAAAGAAGTATGAATGCAGTTATTGTTGATGATTACTCAAGATTCACTTGGGTTGTATTTCTAAAACAAAAATATGATGCAAGGGTTGAAATACCCAACTTGCAGAATAAGCTTGAAGTCATGAAAAATGAAAAGGTATCTGTAATCAGAACAGACCATGGTACTGAGTTTGTGAACCAGTACATAAAAGAGTTTTGTACCTGCAAAGGTATACAACACCAACTATCTTCCGTAAGGACACCACAACAAAATGGTGTTGCTGAAAGGAAGAATAGGACCCTAAAAGAAGCAGCAAGAATAATACTTGCTGACACTGAAATAAGTGAAATCTATTGGGTTGAAGCTGTTAACACAGCCTGCTATACTCAAATTAGATGTTTGATTAACAAACACCATGTCAAAACTCCTTATGAGATTTTGATTGGTAGACCCCCTAGTATCAAACATCTAAGGGTGTTTGGTTGCAGATGTTTTGTTCTTAACAATGGAAAAGAAAACTTGAGAACATTTCAACCAAAAGTAGATGAAGGAGTATTTCTTGGTTATTCTCTGAATAGAAAAGCCTATAGAATCTACAACAAAAGAACGCAAAAGATTGAAGAATCTGTTCATGTAGTCTTCTACGAAGGAAACAAGAAAGTACCCTTGAATGAAGAACTCTCAGATAGGTTCAAAGAACTGATGATTGAAGATTCTGAAGAAGAATCCTCAAAAGGAAACAATTCTATCATTCACTTAGAGGATGAATCTGATGATGAACATCAACCATTGCTTAGTAACAACCAGAAGACTCTAAGACATGATGAAGAATTTCCTATGAGAATTCCAGAAATGGAACAGGTTATTGAGAACCTTCATCATGAAGAGGTTTTTGAGAATGAGATTGCTGAAAATCAAATTCCAGATATCTCTAACACTGAAAAAGTGTCAGATATCCATGGCATCTCCCATGTGTCAGATATCTCGAGATCTTGCAAGAATCCTATCAAGATCATATTGATTCACATTAGGATCAAAATGATATTGATCCTACTAATTCAAAACCCATTATGAAATGGATGAAATCATCACCTTGAGGATATGATCGATCCTTTAGACGAGGAGTTAGAACTAGGAGAGCAATTGCTGACTCTCTTTATGGATGTTTCATCTCAAATATTGAACCTAAAACTATAGAAGAAGCACTGAAGGATCAAGATTGGATCTCTGCAATGCAAGAAGAGTTGGATCAATTTGAGAGAAACAAAGTCTGGAAACTGGTTCCATTTGTTGACGGAATATCTGTAATTGGAACCAAGTGAGTTTTCAGAAATAAAATGAATGAGTCTGGTGAAATAACCAGAAACAAAGCAAGGTTGGTTGCCAAGGGATTCACCCAGACTGAAGGCTTAGATTTTGATGAGTCATATGCACCAGTTGCAAGAAGATTGGATGCAATAAGACTCTTTCTAACCTTTGCAGCTCATAATGACTTCACAGTTTATCAAATGGATGTCAAGAGTGCATTCCTAAATGGTGAACTTGCTGAGGAAGTCTATGTTGAGCAACCACCAGGCTTTGAAGTTTCCTCAGAAAGTAGGATGGTCTATAAGCTTCAGAAAGCTCTGTATGGGCTGAAACAAGCTCCAAGAGCATGGTATGATACATTGGCCAGATACCTACTAGAAAGTGGCTTCAAGAAAGGAGATGTTGATAAAACACTCTTTACATTGAACCATAATGGGAAACTACTTTTAGTTCAAGTATATGTTGTTGACATTATATTTGGATCTAAAGACAAGCAACTTTGTGAAGACTTTGCTGAGCTCATGAAAAGTAAATTTGAAATGAGCATGATGGGAGAATTGAATTATTTCCTAGGGCTGCAAGTCAAGCAACTCAATGATGGAATATTCATTAGTCAAACAAAGTATGCAAAGGACATGCTCAACAAGTTTAATCTAAAGCCTTCTGAAAAGAATGCTAAGATACCTATGAGCATTGGAACCAAAATGACCTATACTGAATCTGACAAGAGTATTGAAGAACACAAGTATAAAAATTTGATTGGGTCTCTACTGTACTTCACTACAAGTAGACCTGATATTTTCAATATGCAATGGGAGTGTGTGCTAGATTTCAGACAAATCCAATGCAATCACACTATAACATTGCTATGAAAATATTAAGGTATGTAAAGGGTACTGTAGAAGTTGAATTGTGGTATCTAAAAGACAGTGGATTGAGTTTGATACGCTATTACGATCTTGACTATCTTTGGATCATTGCTTGATAGAAAAAGCACCTCGAGGAACTTGTCGATTTCTTGGTGCAGTTAATATCATGGTTGAAGAAACAAAACTCAATTGCCACATCTACCACGGAGGCTGAATATATTTACTGTTTGGGTGTTGTGCTTCCAGATATTGTGGATATAACAACAACTCGAGACTATGAGGTCGATGAAGAAAACTCCGATTTTACGTGACAACACAAGTCTATTGCCACTTCGAATCCTAAGTTTCATGCAAGAAGAAAGCACATTGATGTTAGACAACACTTCATTAGAGATCATGTTAAAAAAGGCAATATAGAGATACTCAAGATTGGTACTGAAGACCAACTTGCAGATATCTTTACAAAGCCTTTGCAAGAAAGCAGGTTCTTAACCTAGAGACATAGTCTTGGGTTAATGGAGTTACCAAAGGAACTTAAAAGTTCTAATCTCTGAGATGAGGATTCAGAAAGGAGAAAGATATCTGGATCAGGCATCTAGATATTCAAACAAAGGGGTATCTCAGACGGGAACTCATATACTAAAAGAAGCTAAGAATGTGAGTGAGACAGGAACTCAGTATGATTAAGTAGGGAAAAAGGATAGATAAGATATCTGGAACAGGAATTCAGAATATCAAAGGCAAAACGTGAAACACTTAGCAAACAAGTATCTGAGACGGGTACTCAGATATCAAAAGTTAAAGGGTAAAATGGCTATTTGAAGATTTCTGAGGCAGGTACTCAGATATCTAGTTCACTCAGTGAGGGGGAACACAAAAGAGAATAGTACAACTATTTGCAGTGAACTACTCTCTTGAAATTTGTGTTATTCCTATTTTTGTGTAAAACATGAACAAATACTGAGTGTGAGATAAACTCAGATACAAAAATTGTCCCTTAGTCACACAGAAGAAATGTGATTCAGATAGCTAATCGCCAAAATTCATTAATTGGGCACAATCACATGGGTTGATTGTGATCATTGATGAAAAAGCAATCCCAACCATTGATGAAATGGGCATTCCATTTTAAAGGCCGAGATTAATTCTCTGTAAAATAGTGGACCGTAAAAACACAGACGAGGCCAACTAAGCATTAAATGCAAACCGAATTTTACCGCATATTGCTGCATTACGAGATACAAATGCACAAAATTAATTTTGTATTTTTATGCATTGGAATTACACTGCTATATATATATGATTTTGGCAAAAGAAATCACTTTCGCCTAATCCTACATTTGCTCTTACACAAAAACTGCAAAATTCTCTCAAATGTCTCTGCAATTTTCTCTGCAAATACTGATTCCCTCTTAGTTTTTCTGCAAAGAATCACTAATCTCCTACCTTAATCTCTTCCTGTTTTTCAAAAACTTCACTATTTAAAGAGATGGCTCCGAAACGTGCTTCTACTCAGAAATCCCAAGCTACTACATACGATGCTTTGAAAAGCAAGCACCGATCTTGGTTATAAGAAATAATCGGTTGATTGGAGAGTTCAATCCTGATCATTGGACTTCAAATCACAGGATGATTTGGGGTGGTGCCATGATTGAGGAATACTGGTAGGCTGATAGAAAACGGTGACGAAGCTAGTACTTGATATGCTTGAAAAGGCACAAATCAAAGTTGTCTATCTTCTCTTCGGTGGAGTTTCTTCCTTTGGATGTCCTATGATTTACAATAACTCCACGATTATCTCCAAAGTCTTTGAAGGCACTGAGATAGTGTCTATCAAGACTAAAGTCCAAGGACAAGAAATCATGTTGGATGAAACAGCTTTCTGTGAGCTGTTTGAACTTCAAAATCTTGGAAAGGATTTTGAAATTGACACCAAGGATGAAGATCTCCTGAAGGTGTGAAGCAACTATACAGTGATGTGTGTGATCTTGAAAAGCCAGACACACCCATCGACTTTAAGCTTGTTGACATGAGGATCAGACATCTGTTGGTCCACTGGGATGTGTTGGCATGTGTCCTTCACAGATGCTTTGATGGTCTACAAGGAGTTGCTGACCAGATAAGCCAAGAACGCTGGATGATGATGTTCTTGTTGAATCAACAAGACAAAAGGCTGGAAAACCCTTTTAATTGGGGGAAGTACGCCTTCATGAAACTTTTGAAGAAGATACAAGGCTTTGAGCCTAAAATCGTTAAGGGCCTTCTTGAGCGAAAGCCACGAAGCTATGGATTGAAGATTTGCTACTTACTGGAGTGCCTTGGCATTGAGCTCAGAGAGATGGCAGACATTGCCAACAGTAACCTGCTCTACAAATACGAGTATACAAACATGATGAAAAAGGTTACTGCATCTCAGAAAGGTTCCAAGAAACGAAAGACCGGTGAGGTATTTGAAAGTTCCATTGCGACCAAGAAGCCCAGAACTTCACAAAAGAAGTCTGCTGCCAAATCAGAAGGCATACCCTCTATGGATGTCGACTCTCAGATACCTGCCGCCACTGCTGATGAACCCATCAATGCAGATGAACTCATAAATGCTGCCGAGTGCCTTGCAGATGAACTTATCAATGTTGATAAAAGCATTGAGAAACTTCAAACTCTTTCTGCAGAAGCAGCAGGGATTGTTGATAACTCCGTTCCAGATTTCGATGATAAATCGGACAAGGAGGAGAAGATCCAAGCCCCCAAAGTTACTGAAAAAGTAACCAAGGCCAAGGGAAAGAGGACGAAAGGTCGAGGTTCTTGAGAAAGCAACTAGCTCAAAGGTTGCTAAGCAAGCACCTATAGCAAAGGTTGTTGGTGCCAACACACCATCAGGGAAAGTCACGTATAAACAACTTCAAGAGGCCCTGATGAGTGGTGACCTAGTGTTGGTAGACGCTGATGTCAACACCACACTTAAAAATCTGGAAGAGCTCTCAAATGCTCAAACTTCTGTTTCTAGACAACCACAACAACCACAAGTGGTTGATGGAATGGTCAATGAACTCCATTTCGACATACCAGCAATGCAATATGCTGAAGAAAATCCTGCAAATGAGCAGGTTCCCCAACTCCCAGAGAGGGATCAAACTGAGACACTTACTCAGAATGATCAAACAGGGGAGGCAACTGAGTTAATCACTCAGGAAAGGTCTGAAGTACCTAAAACTTCAAACATATTAAGAAGCTGAATTAGAAACACAAGAACAAGAGGAAGCTGGAAAGCTTGCCTCAGAATTTGAGAAGGAGGCTTCCATAGCCTCACCACTTAAGGAGCACATCTCAAAGGCTCAATGAGAAGAAAAAATGATGAAATTTGAGATGCCTAGCTCGTCAGAGAATCAACCAGAGACTCACAAAGTCTCTGAGGAACAAGTATCTGAGCCTTCTATTGAGAAGGTATATATCTCATATATCTATATTCTTCATAATAATACTCTGATCATTTTTCTAAATACTCAACATTTTCTACTCATAGGCTCAAACAGAAGTAGAAGTTGCTGGGGAATTGCCCACTCAATCCCCTCAACCAATGGAAATTGATGAGGCCACCAAACCTTCATCACTAGAGAGAATACCAGAAACTGTACAAGTTTCTGAGAGACAAGTATCTGAGCCTCCTACTGTGGAGGTAATTGACATCTAAGATATCAAGTTGTCTAAGTGTTTCTCTCCTGACAAATTTCTAAGTGTTATGTTGTTTTTTTTAATCTCAGGTTCAAAAAGAAAGAGAGGATGCTGAGAATCAGACTTCCAAGTCTCCTCCTCACACCAAGATATCTGAGGCTCCTGAAACTCAATAGTCCAACCTTCTGAGCCTATTGCTGTTGCACAGGTGACACAGATACTTGACTACTCGAAAACCCAGATATCTACTAAAAGTTTTGAAACTAACTCAAAACTATCTCTTTCAGGCTCAAGCTAGTGCCTTAGTGGTTCCTGAAGATTTAAACAAGGACCTACTTCCATTCTTCAAGGCTCATACTCTGCCAAAACATCTAAAATGTTTCAAGAAATGGCAGAAACTCAGATGCTCTGATCTGTTTGAAATCACAAGGGTCATAGATCACCCTACCAGAAGAGCAAGAGCATTTGACTTGGAGAATTATGTGCATGCAATGTTTCCAACTGAGCAATATGCATTTGCCACGTTGATGAATAAGAACTTCAAAAAGGAAGTAGCACACAAGCTTATTGAAACCTTTGAAAAGGCAGATGGTTAGACCAGAATGCAGATGACATTCAAGCCTACTTTGCCCCAAACTCTACAATTCATACCCTCTGAGCAAGAGGAAGTTAATGGGCAAATGGTCACTATTCCAGAAGTGATCAATCTGGTCTCTGAAGATGAAGAAGAGAAGGTGACTGATGAGAATGACTATGAAGAACCTCCTTCTGACCATCACAAGGATGAGGATGATGATGCCCTTACACCAGGGACAGGAGGGATTGCACAAGGTAATAATACCTCAGTTTCTGAAAAGCACACTGAGAGGACATCACAAAAATCCCCTCCTCCATCTCCTCAGAAATCCACCCATCCATCTCCCCAACAAATGGACACTACTGAACAAGTAGTTGAGCATCTGAGAACAACACTTAGAAAATATTGGATGCACAAGCCAGAGTTTCTCAACTCAAACAACTGTTGGAGGAAGAACAACAGCTAAATCATCAACTGGAAGAGAAGATAGCTGAATCTAAAGCAAAGCTCCAAAAGATTGAAGATAAAACAATCAAGGAAATGGAAGCTTATGCTGAAATGAAAGAACTCGACTTCTTTATTCGAGAATTCTTTGAGAAATTGAATCTTGAGCTAGTATCTAGAGACAAGCATGATGCTAAAGTTTGCATTACCAAAAGATGTACCATCCTCCTCCTTTGAAAGGAAAGAAGCCCATCTACGAGATGGTTCTTTGGACTAGGAAACATTGATGAAAATGTCGAAGAGGATGAAGATCCTTTGGGTGATGACTCGGATGATGAAGAAGACAAGGCATTGGCGAGAACACATAATGAACATAGCGGTTTCTCATTTGAAAATGAAGTGATTGCTCTGAAATATTTAGCAAGCTACGAATGTCGACTCGATGAATACTTGAACCGATATCAAATCTTGGCTAAATTAAAAGGAGTTGTCTTCTCAAGATAAAGCGCCATTACATCGGTCCTGCGAAATGAAGACATTCCTTGAGCTCATCACTCGAGAACAACCCGGTCATGCGTTGCTCAAAAAGACCTAGGCATGGTTAGGGATGATGACCAAAACTTGGCTGCAAAAGCCTTTGAAAAGGCTAGCTATGCTGCTAGAAAAGCAGATGCTATTCAAGGCCTACTGGTAGAGCTCACTGATAAGAAAACAGGTCTTATCAAATAAAATCAGGAGCTCAAGGCTAATATGGAACAGTTGCTTGCTGCTTACAACTATTTGCAGGGCAACTTTGACTACCTTTCAGAATCCTTCGTGATTCTTAGTCAGTCAATAATGACTAAGGGGGAAGGATTTCAAGGTGCTCAGAGAGGAAGAGGAAACAAAAGAAAATCTGAACAACCACCTCTCAGAATAAATGAGCCCTCCTCCAGTCAGACTGCTCTACAGATAGTGGCCACCACTCAGCAACTTCCTGAAAAATGAATGACAACAAGGGGGATTGATGAGTCTTCAAGGAGTACCAAGGCTCCAAGGAGAAGACAAGTAAGAGGGATTGATGAGTCTTCCGAAGAAGAAGAAGAAGAAGAAGAAGAAGAAGAAGAAGAAGAAGAAGAAGGCGAATCAAATCAATCGAGCAATGAAGAAGGCGCAAAACTTTCACAAGAATTAATCTTGATGATGATGATGAAGAGGCGATGAAGATGAAGCTCCTCTTCACGAGAAAAGAAAAAGGTTGATAGCCTATCGAGCCCATAGGCCAAAGCCTTTGGCGGCTAAAACACTCTGAAATACCAAGTCAATCCGGGTGGTTCTTCAAGCAATCCCCGAGGAAAATTCAAGACAAGGAGGAGCAGTTTGAACAAAGAAAACTTCAACTACCACTCAGGCCTGAAGAAGCCAAGATTGAGTATGTTAAGACCAACAATGACTCCTCTGTCTACAGATGCATTAATCAGAAGAATGGCTACTGGATTCTGGAACTCAAGCACTTACTGGTAAATGAAAAATTTCCAGAACCAATCGATAAACAGCTCATGGCATGGAGAAAAGACAAGTCGGTCTTGATTAATACAAACCACATCAAAGCCTGGTTGGATTTTGATGTAATCAACAGAATAGAAGCCATGAAAAAGGACCTCTCTGATGATTGTCCTTATGGAAAGCCAGATGATGTGCACAGAATTCCCAACATCACTGGAACAGGCACAAGAGCAAGACTTGCTGTGGAACCCTATGAGTCCTTCTACATGACTGAAGATCAATACAGGGGTGACATCAGATATCTGAAGATCATATATGAATAATTCAAGCTATCAGATATCAGAATCGAGCATGCCTGGAAATGGGGAAAGTATATGTGGGTCAAACAGTTTGCCAAGAAAAATCCCACCAAAACCTACAAGGAAGTTTGTGGATTTGCCAGAAACACTAAGATGATAGTCAGGACTTTGCTCTTTGACTACTCAGATGATATCAAAAGGTTTGGGGATAGGGAATTTACAAATTGATCCATAGATCTGCTGATTGAAGAGTTGAAGTTTTGAAGACTTGAAGACTAGTTTATTAGGATGTCTACTTGGAGCTTGGTTACTCCTGTTGTCCTAGTTAACTATGTATTTTGTATCTTGCTGAATGTACTTTATTGTTCTATCATTGTAAAAGTTATCTGTAAACTTTCTTTGTAACATATCTGATGAACCTACTCTCAGATATCAATCTATAAAAAGATAACTTGTCAGCAAAGATCACACCTTGTGATTTGGTTGATGTTTACTTTCTGCACTTAATTGAAAGAATTGAAAGATCTTATGAATTGATTAAGTGGTGGATCGTTTCCTCATCCAGATTTGTAATAGGTCAGATAGTCATCGTTGGTGATCAAAAGGGGAAATTTGTTAGGAATATCTGTTTAGATTTTGATCAGCAATCTAATGACTTATCTTAGCTCAGAAAGGTGGTTAGTACTCTTGGTTCACTTAAACACTGTAAAAGAGGAAAATCACTAAGTATGATAGTCTAGCAAATCTTGTAAAGGATGTTAGGTCTCTGAATGTAATTTTTATATCTTTGAAGAAGACCAAGAAGGCATCTAGCGGAGAGTTCAACAAATTTTGAAGTTTTGAAGGCGCACAAGATTCTTTGAAGACAAAGGTCATCGATACCTATGTCGGATATCTTGAATAAACAAGTTTTGCAAAAGATATCACGAGAACACAAAGTTTACGAGCGAGGAAAAGTGCTTACAGATATCTATACTCGGATACCTGGATAAAACTATGTTTTGGGAAACAATGTTTCAACAATTGTCACGAAGATGTGAGTCTCGGAAGGACATGAAATGCTTGAGAAGCGCATAGTTCGTTGGAACTACAAGACAAAAAATAGTACAATGCAATAAATGCCAGACGAGACATACGAACAAAGAAATCTACGAAAGAGACAGCGTCTTTTGCAATACTATTCTGAGATATCAATAGTTTGAATTTCATTAAGCTAGCGATACTATTCAGACGGCATGATTTTCAACTATAAATATCAACACTTAGAATGCTTGAAATACACCTTGAACTTACACACAGAACTTACACACCAAGAACTTACATCTACGAACTTGTTCATTCAAGCATACAAGCCTTCAGCCTACTTAATCTCTAGCTTACAGTTGCGACTAAGCTCTTGAATTCTAAGTAGCACGAAAGTTCTAAGTGTCCTGATCCTTAACAAGCATTGCTATCTGTGAAGGAGTTGAATCAAAAGATCAAAAATCTGAGATTCATTCTCTAGAACACTTATCATAGACTTGGGTCAGTAAAGAACATATCACCACACATTGTGAAGTGTGTTAAGTGACTCTTTTTCAAGAAGGTAGTATTACATAACTGTAGAAGTTATTAATCTATCAAATCCTGACAAACTACCTTAACCAACACCTTAAACGGCGTGGAGTACATGAAGTACTTAGTTTGGGAAACTAAGGAATAACTCCAAGGTTACTGAGCATAGGAAGTACTTAGTTTGGGAAACTAAGGAATAGCTCAAAGGTTTCTGAGTATGGGAAGTACTTGGTTGAGAAAGCCGGGGAAGAACTCAGGGGGAACACTTGGTTGGGAACCTAGTGTATTTAGGAATCGAGAGAAGATATTTGTAAGGTGAACTCATTTATCTGTCCTAGTGGATTCTAGGTCTGAGAAAGGCCGAAGTGGATTAGTTGAAGGATTACGCCACCTTCAGATACCACTATAAAGACTTTTAATTTACTTTCTGCAATTTATTACCTACTTTATTTACTTTGCTAAGTATTTACACATATCTTGCTGAGCACGTGCACTAATCACAAAAAGTCTTCCGCTCTCTGAAAATAAGTATCAGATATCTTCACAGATATCTGAGAAATTGTGTTTATCGACAAAAGTTTGAAAAAGACTATTCCCCCCCCCCCCCTCTAGTCTTTTACTTTGCCGTTATCTGGACCAACAGAGATCATTCTCAAGGAGTTAACTAGGCAACTATGACGTTTTCAAGTATCACAAGAGTTTGCAAGTAGCAGTTTGTAAGATTGAATTGGTTTTGTAAATTAAATTAAGTAAACGAGAGTGAATTTGAATCAAGTGAATGGAAATAGACACGGTAGCATTTCCCATAGCCTAGATTGCTTCTCACTTGGTGCAACGATTCTTCGAATTCCTCAACAAGCTTACTCTCGCTCCTATTAGCTCTTTTCCCCCGCACACCCTTGTGCTGGGAATTCGCAGCCAACTTCTCGAAAACTGCCTCGAGATCTGCAGTAGTGGCTTCCAGAATTGACCCCCTTGCACTTACATCCTCCTAGGTGAGCCCATCGTAGAAAATGTGACACAGGGAGACGTTGTCAAACTTGTGATTTGGGCATTACCCCAGAAGCTGCTTAAACCGTTCCCTGCACTCATAGAAGGATTCATCGTACCTCTGCTCAAACTGGCGGATTTTGTTACGGATATCTGTGGTCTTAACATGGGGGAAATATCTGCGCATGAAAGCTCTGTATATGCCATCCCATGAGTTCAGTGACCCCTTAGGTAGATTAAGAAGCCAAGTTTTAGCGCGGTCCTGCATGCAGAATGGGAAGACCTTCTTCCTAATGTCTTCATCCGAAACCTTGTTAATGGTCGGTATCTACCCAACCAGACCTTCACACTCCTTCAGGAACTTGATCAAATCCTCGTTTTACATCCCGTGGTACCTTGGCATATCATGGAAGTGATAAGCCTTGATTTCCATGTTCCTAGCATCGTTGGACAGAACTATCGCTCGTCCACCAACCATAACTTCTCATGGTTGATAGTAATCTTTGTATTTTGCCATTCGTGAAACTCTACTAGCAGAAAATCTCAACTGAAGTTTAGTTTCTGTTAGTCCAGGAAATGCAAACACATGTGGTTCTAGGTAACTAATACAATTATCTACTCAAAAACATCACAGTAGGAGTTAACTCCCCGGCAGCGGCGTCAAATTTGATGTGCTCAAATTCGTACTTGATAAAATTCAAAGTAACTAAAGCAGTGTTGAGTAAAAAAGCCTCAACTACGAGATCGTTCTCAAGGAGTTAATTAGGCAACTATGACGTTTTCAAGTATCAAACACAAGAGTTTCCAAGTAGCAGTTTGTAAGATTGAGTTGGTTTCGTAAATTAAATTAAGTAAACTAGAGTGAATTTGAATCAAGAGTAGGGAAATAGACACGGTAGCATTTCTGATTAATCTAATACAGAATCAAACCTATTGTTCATATCCTGTCACAGTTATTTGTCCAAATAAACAACCAATTTCAGTTTAACCAAAGTATTCTTTGAAAACATGAAGTAGAGAAATCAATCGATTGTCAGATGATTGATTCTTAACCTGAAAGCGTTTGAGGATTTAGAGTAAGACTACCGAAATTGGGGTTTTTACGAAGTTTGGGAAGAAGCTTAACACATATGAACAAACCCTAGGTAAAAATCCCAATTCGATTAATCCTTTATAGCTATCGCATATATCGAAGAAATTAGCTACTCATATCACAAGGATTGGCATGCATATTGACAATCACAATCGAATCAAACATACAAGATGATATCATAATCATTCACCAAGAAATCAAGAACAAGAGAGATTGTGAAAGAAAAAGGAATTGAATTGATAATCTAACCTCAATGAGTGAATCCGATGTCAATAATACAATTACAAGTCAAGATCAATGATTAACCAAAGTAAAGAACCATAACAAGGGTTTTTGCTTGAGAGTAGAAGTAAAAAACAAAGAAAGAAGAAGTGTCTTCGTAATGAGCTAAATCGCCTAAGTTATAGCGCAGAAATAGATCTGCAACGCTGGTCGCGACCAAGGTAATGCCGGTCGCGACCAGTGGCCTCCAGGTCGCGACCTAGGTTGCGACCTGTGGCATCCTGGAAAGGAATTCACCGCTGGTCGCGACCGGAGATCTTCCTGGTCGCGACCATGGTCGTGACCTGTGGCTTCTTTGGCTTGGATTCACGTGGGGTCGCGACCAGCGACCTCTTCATGCATTTCTTCACATTCTGAGCAGAACGAAGTTTCAAGTGGAGTTTTTGAGCTTCGTCTCGGACATGACCTTCAAAAAGCATCGTTTCTTCCTCCAAATAACTCTAAACGCACGAAAACCTGTGGAACACAACTAAAACACATAAAAACGCACAAGATACGCTAAAACAAACAAATAAGGACGAACGAAAGACGATAAAAGGAACGAAATGAGAGCCCAAAATACGGGCTCATCAAACCCCCCAGACCGAAACTTTGCTCGTCCTCGAGCAAACAGACTAAACTAGAATTGACTAAACTCTAAGCAAATAAGCACAAAGGAATTAAACTACCAAGTTACCGAGCCAACAATGCTAACATTAAACCCAAAAGATGCAAACGCTTTAAAATCCTTTTAACGTAGGTAGAAAATGAAGAAAAATTCAAATAAGTTTGTTTCTTAAGTAAAAAGAACTTAGAGTTAATCCTAGAGTCCCTCTCAGATAATCAGTTAAGCCACTCTCTCACAGCTGGAAATGTCCAGCGGGTTAAAAACGCTAAAGAATAAAGCTGGGCGGTGACTTTCATCACAAAATGCCACAAATCTATTATGCTAACGTACTCAATTCATCAAGTCAAAAGGGACTTAAACGCGCGACTCTAGACAAATAAATGAGAACAAAGACTGACTGCTGCTCCCTTTTTGCTCAAATTTTTTATATTTTCATATTTTGCACACTATTTTTTAGATCATAATAAATGTCCTGTGTGCATTATCGTTTGGCATCATTGGGCTCTTTTTGTCTCAATTTTAGTAGGTGTACATTTTGCGAAAGTCCGCACTTTTGTGCATATGGGTTTGTATACATGCCATCAACCTCATGGACATGTATCTTTTCAGCCACGCCGGTATGTGGTAGTATTTGAAACATGCCTAACACGACTAACGGTGATCAATTAAGACCATAGAATCATCCCGAGACTATAATATATGTATTTTTAGGAACAACAGATAGAGTCGATAATCAAATACAAGATGGCTCCAGTAAAGGTAAAGAGCGGTCGCAAGAAAAGAATGGAGAACATGCCGTTTGTCATCCTCAACTACTAAGAGCACACATAAGTATGAAGTGGTTCAATGACTTTAATAAAAGAATTGCTCTACCAGAAATCACACAAAACAAAGCTGGCACAAGATTTTTACATCAGCATTAAAGGCTTCTCACAGGCTTTTTGGACTAAAGAAGTAACTAGACTTCCTTTTACAAAAAACAAACTTACAAAAGTTTTTCCACCCCTCTTGATTAGAAAAGATTCAAATCATAAGCATCAAAAGGGTTTAACACTAGAAAAATGGGTTCGATCCTAGCAGTTAACTCAGACTCAAAGGAGACAGCACACAAACTAAAAAGAAAAAAAATTAAAACTGCAAACAACACAAGATGCACATCTCACCCTCCCCTAACAAATAGAAGCTTGTCCTCAAGCAAGAGAAAGGAGAAAGAAACATCTTACAGAATTTTTACTCATTTTTAATTAGTCAAGTACAGGACTCTTCCGCATCAGTCGGCGGGTGCTGCTTATGGTTATAGTCGTCAGCTCGACTTCTTCAGCACTCTTGATTACTTTGCGCCTAGGGGCCTCACATCTTTCCTGGTTTCCTTCCTACCCTGCAATTGTGAGTAAATATATAGGGGACCAGTATAAGCCCCTATGCAATCCTTCCTCCTATCATGTGCAGTTGATAATGTAGGATCAGAGTGGGCTAGCAACTTTCGTTGCTTGCCTTGTACCTCATATGTGCAGGTACGGGAGTAGATGTCGATAACCATACGTGTTGCTTTGATAAAAGGCCGCAAGCGACATAGTATCCTTTCCGTTTGCACCGGGGGCTTGTGGCGGTGACTCAATTATCAAAAAATCAGTAAGCACAACAACTCCATCAAAATCCACTTTGACACCCTCAATTTTAAACCCATAGGTCAGCTATGGGACCCATCTGCGAGCAGCATCATGCACTTCATTGGTTTCATCCCCTTAAGACCAAGCTCTTCGTAGGTGCCAAATGTCATCAGATTATAGCTGGATCATGTGTCGACAACTCCAACTACATCAGGAGTCGCTACTATCCCCACTAGCAGATCTAAACTGGCAGAATCACTTATACTCTTAGTTTCTTTTGGGATTATTTGTTGCACTGCATCATTGGGTTTCTCAATCTCCTTCTCAACTGAATCTTTTGAAACCAAGGGAGCCGTGGGTTCCAGAATCACTGACTCCAGAGTTTGAGCCAGACGAAGCTTGCTAGTCTCTTCAACTTGTGGAATCACCCCTTTTCCTTTACATCAAGAACAAGTGGTGCCTCCTTGAGTTACCTGTGTCGATGGTGTCAAATCCTCATTGACAGTAAGCTTAACCATGAAACTTTTTTCCACGGTACTAGGGAGTTTTCCTGTTTCCCTCTGCTGAACTCTTGCCAGAAGTTGTCCCATTGCGTCTTCCAATCGCTTTACGGACTGCTCCATCCTTTCCGCACTCTTGGTGGAGTTATAATAGTACTAGTCAGAGCGGTCCATAAATCGCCTCATCCTCTGTTCCATTGTTTCCTGTTCCTGCTGGGGTTTAGCTTGTACTTGTTGAGTCTGCGGGACTTTTTCATAGAAGTTGTTCCCATAGCCCAGATTGCTTCTCAATTTCTGCACCGATTCTTCGAACTCCTCAACAAGCTTGCTCTCGCTCCTATTAGCTCTTTCCCCACTTTTGTCTTGGGAATTATGACCGACTACTCAGCGCCTCGAGATCTGCGGTTGTGGCTTCCAGAATTGACCCCCTTGCGCTTACATCCACCAATTGCTGATCCTCCCAGGTGAGCCCATCATAGAAAATGTGACATAGGGAGACGTTGTCAAACTTGTGATGTGGGCATTGTCCCAGAAGCTGCTTAAACAGTTGCCTACACTCATAGAAGGATTCATCGTACCTCTGCTCAAACTGGCGGATTTTGTTACGGATATCTGTGGTCTTAGCATGGGGGAAATATCTGCCCATGAAAGCTCTGTATATGTCATCCCATGAGTTCAGTGACGCCTCAGGCAGATTAAGAAGCCAAGTTTTAGCGCGGTCCTGCATGCAGATTGGGAAGACCTTCTTCCTAATGTCTTCATCCGAAACCTTGTTAGTGGTGATTCATGACGGACCTTCAAACTCCTTCAGGAACTTGATCTCATCCTCATTTTGCATCCCGTGGTACCTTGGCATATCATGGAAGTGATAAGCCTTGATTTCCGTGTTCCTGGCATCGTTGGACATAACTATTGCGGGTCCACCAACCTTAACTTCTCCTGGTTGATAGTAATCTTTGTATTTTGCCATTCCTGAAACTCTACTAGCAGAAAATCTCAACTGAAGTTTAGTATCATTAGTCCGAAGCTATGAAACACAGGTGGTTCTAGCAAACTAATACAATTATCTACTAAAAAACATCACAGTAGGAGTTAACTCCCCGGCAGCGGCGCCAAATTTGATGTGCTCAAATTAGTACTTGATAAAATTCAAAGTAACTAAAGCAATGTTGAGTAAACAAGCCTCAACTACGAGATCGTTCTCAAGGAGTTAACTAGGCAACTATGACGTTTTCAAGTATCAAACGCAAGAGTTTGCAAGTAGCAGTTTCTAAGATTGAATTGCTTTTGTAAATTAAATTAAGTAAGCGAGTGAATTTGAATTAAGGGAAGGAAATAGACATGGTAGTATTTGATTAATCTGTCTGAGAATCAAACCTATTGTTCATATGCTGTCACAGTTATTTATCCAAATAAACAACTAATTTCAGTTTAACCAAAGCATTCTTTGAAAATATGAAGTAGAGAAATCAATCGATTGTCAGACGATTGATTCTTCACCTGAAAGCGTTTGAGGATTTAGAGTAAGACTACCAAAATTGGGGTTTATACGAAGCTTTGGAAGAAGCTTAATACATATGAACAAACCCTAGGTAAAAATCCGAATTCGATTAATCCTTAATAGCTACCGCATCTATCGAAGAAATTGGCTACTCATATCACAAGGATTGGCATGCATATTGACAATCACAATCAAATCAAACAGACAAGACGATATCATAATCATTCACCAAGAAATCAAGCACAAGAGAGATTGTGAGAGAAAAAGGATTTGAATTGATAATCTATCCTCAATGAGTGAATCTGATGTCAATAATACGATTACAAGTCAAGATCAATGATCAACCAAAGCAAAGAACCATAACAAGGATTTTTACTTAAGAGTAGAAGTAAAAAACGAAGAAAGAAGAAGTGTCTTCGTAATGAGCTAAATCGCCTATGTTATAGCACAGAAACAGATCTGTAGTGCTCGTCGCGACCAAGGTAATGCCAGTCGCGACCTGCGGCTTCCTGGAAAGGAATTCACTCCTGGTCGCGACCTTCGACTTCCTTGGCTTCGATTCATGTGGGGCGGCGACCAGGCTTAGTTTGGGTCGCGACCAGCGGCCTCTTCATGCATTTCTTCACATTCTGAGCAGAACGAAGTTTCCAGTGGGGTTTTTGAGCTTCTTCTCGGACACGACCTTCAAAAAGCATTGTTTCTTCCTCCAAAACAACTCTAAACGCACGAAAACCTGTGGAACACAACTAAAAAACAAAACACATAAAAACGCACAAGATACGCTAAAACAAACAAATAAGGACGAATGAAAGATGATAAAAGGAACGAAATGAGAGTCCAAAATACGGGCTCATCTGATTTCTTTTGCAAAAAAAAAAAAATAATAATAATAAATGAAAAATAAATAAATAAATAAATAACTTGAAAATTCTGGTTAGATCAGTTCTCTACTTATGGTTGTTTTTCTTTTTTCTTTCCTTTTCTTTTGTTTAAACAACGAAACAACAAATAAATTCATTTTTCAAAACTCATAACTTGGCAGCAGGAAATGAGCTCCAGAAATGTTCATAAATGAGCATGTACCAGCAGACAAAGTTGAACCAGCATAGAATTTATTATTTATGTCTTAGTAAACTTATCTATCTTAGACAGAACCTGGAGAATTAACTATTGACTTTCTTAGAAAGTAGAAAGTACAAGTAATATAATTTCTGATCAGGTGAGACTATTTTCAGTATGAACAACAAAAAGGTATTATTCAAAATAATAGGAGAATGGAAGTATAGAAAAAGCTAGAAAAGCAGTGTAAAATATTGAATCTTTAATTTCACATGTTGAATATGAGAATAACCAGCATATGGCATACAAAGTACCAGAACCACGAATTGAAATGGGTGCATCAGAATAGGAATTGATTGGATTTAGGACTGAGACTATGGCTGCATTAAACAAGTTTCAGAAGCCGATCCTTTTCTTGCTAGTCTCGATTACACCTCCTTGATCGTTTCTGTGTAGACTTTTTTTTAATAAAGATAGCTTTTTTATTTGGGTTAGCAGTAAGTACATAGTCTCAAAAAAAAAAAAAAAATAACAAGGGGACAATAACACGAAAATCAAAGATCTAAAAATAAACTACAACTACAAACAAACCGACACCTTAGGATAATCTCAAAGCGCATCAATTCTTTATATACATCCAGTAAGTGATTAACAAATAACAACACATTGATCGACATACCTTGTTTATAATATGGCAAGATGAACTTTCCGGTGAGAATAAGCTATAACAGTAGTCGAGTTCCATCATGTTTTGTTTAAGCAAAAGAACGAAGAAGATATCGAGATACGCCTCCTCAAAGCGCATCAATCATGTGTGCAGAATCAATTAACAATAAACAACAAATCAAGATCCACATACCTTAATTATGATCTGGCAAGATGAAGTTTCCGGTGAGAGGAAGTTGTGGCTAGAGTCGAATCCCTGGAGTTTTGATTAAGCAAAAAGATGTAAGAAAGAATTAGGGATTTGGGGTGCAGAAAATAAACTGAAAATGGAGAAGATAGCAGCGCCTACCATAGTCGAAGGTTGTGGGAGTGGAGTGAGCAACCATACCGGCAGAGTTGGAGAATTATAGAGGTTGGAGTAGACTGTGGATGTGTGTATTGAAGGAGGCATCTGACTACTGAAATTGAAATGGGCGATAAGGGTTTTTTTGTAGCTCGCCAAGTAAAAAAGAAATTGCCGGGACTATTGTACCAAAATATTTTTAGAGTTTAAGTTTCTCAATAGAGCCAGATTTGTTTAAATTTAGTTAAGTGTCTCCAAATTCTAATTTTTGAGGCCCTTATTATTAAGTGACTCAAATTAAGTGTCTCAATATCTAACTTTTGTTGTAGTGTCCTCTTTTGGCTAAAAGCCAAATTTTCTTTGTTCAGTAGTCCGAAGTCCTTCATTCGGAGACTTATAGTGTCTGTCCGAAGGTAATCCAGGATCTTAGGAGCTTCGACCCTTATGGATTTTTTGACTATGTTGTTGGGATGCCGGATCACCTTTCGGATATACACTATAAGAGTGTCTCCGAAGGTTGTCCAGAATCTTTCCATTTCTGAGGTGTCAGATCCCCTTCTAGATAGACATTATAGGAAAATGTCCGTTCGTATTAAAACCGATGCAAACATGTATCGAATGTGTTGCTTTGTTGTTTTGTGGCAAGGGTAACATCAGCATCGAAGACAATTATGGTTATCTCGGAAATGAGATGATTATACCATTGAAAGAATTAAAGGACCCGGACTTGTACTAAATTGTAATCACACCACAGTATATACCAATGTTGATATAACTGTTAATGTAACAGTGACTTAAACAGGATAACAAAACACAGCGGAAATAAAATAAAGAACACATGGTTGTTTTTCTTAGATGGTACAGTATACCAGCCGAGCAAATATTCACTATATTTAATAAGTGACTTTATGAAAACAATATTGAAGGTTTCACAAGTTGAAACCTTGAACTTCAAACACTAAACAGAGTAGAATAGTGCTACATATTCTATGGTTGCAGATCTAGACAAACCTAGATGATCGAGAACTCAATCCCTATCCAAAACAACCGCAATGACTAGGAAATACAAAGTAACTATGAATTTATCTTCCAAAGTAAACATTCTATTCTTGTTACTTTGAATCCGTCCTTGAGCTTGTATAAATAACATCGTTCTTCTCCTAAGGACAGATCTTCCAGATTTTACTTTCCATGCTTATCATATCTTCAATCGTTCAGTCCAAGATTTTGTTCTTCAAGAATCTATTCTTTGATCTCTTTCCTTAATTACACCAAGCTAAGTATGACTCCTTTGTTTCTTCTAAATCCCGAGATCTTCAACCTGTTTACACAATAAATCACAACTGTCGAACTAGGTTAAAGAATAGTGAAGGAAGGCAATATTTGAAGAATACCCTGCAACAAACAAAAGAGATATTAAGTTAACTGTTAATGTAACAGTGTACAAAAACAGTGAACTTTCAATCTCCCCCTTATTGCCTTTCTTCACAACACCTAAACAACCACACAGAAATAATGATGAAGAGAAGATCAAAATAACTAACTCCCCCTTAACAGAAAATCCAAAAGTTTGATCACAAAATAAAAGCAAGTAAAAAAAATCAAAAAGTAACACATCAAACTTCATCTTCTTGATTTTCTTCCTCTGCGCCTTCTTCTTCACCAGCTTCTTCTCCAGTAACACCAGCTTCATCATTATCAACGGCTTCCCCAGCTTCAACAATCTCTACCCCTTGTTGTGATGAAAGCAAATCAACCAGAATTTTACGTTGATCAAACATACCCTGAATACTGACATCCAGAGTTTGAATTTGATCCACCACTGTTTGCTCAAACTGATTAAATGGACGGGGAAGATGAGGAAACAACTTCATTGAAGTAAATTTGGAGCAACTCTTACAATGGAAATTTGGAATAGGTGGAGCCTGTGCCTTCCAAGGGAGATCTTGAACCCTATCTATGGTGAGTACCTGATGAGTAACCTTGATCCTTTTAAACCTGTTCACTTCAACTTCATTCTCTTCTGGAGCAAAGTCTTCATCAATCAGGTAACCATACAACATTGATGGATACATAAGGTTGCCGACTTCACCTTTGCTTGAGAAATTACCCAATGGTCAAAGATTCTTTGTCCTAAATTGACATTTAGACCAAGTTTGAGCTTATATAACAACACAACAACACTGGAAGATACATGATTGCTGTTGGTAGTTTGAATCCAGTTATGAATGCAAACTCTAAACAAAATATCCGTCATAGCTGTAAGAAGTGTGGCTGGGAAATTTGAACGCCACAGAATTCCAGTAGTACCAGTTATCACCTGAGCAACTTCATCCATGCTAACATCCAGGTCTGTTTCTTCAATATTGGGTGTTCCCAAGAATTCATTGAGTCTTTCAGGAGTAATATCATAAATGTACCCTCACAAATAAGCTTTACCATACTTGGGTGTTCCAGGGACAGCAAAGTGAGGAGAAAGATTGCAACAGAACTGACGAATCACAGTAGGTACAAAAGGATCAAGTCCTTCCACAGTTCCAATAAATCCCCTTTGATCCAGAAATTCATACAGATTATACTGCTTGAAACTACTCTCCAACATAGTTTTCTCAACCAAAATAGGTCTGTGGCTAAAAGAGGGCCAAGACTCGGCAATTTTCAAAGTAAAGAACGTATCACTGTGGGCAACTTCATCAAAAGAAGAGTAAGGGGAATGTGGAAGAGATACCTCGGGTGAGTCATCAATTGCATTATCTGTTGGGGCAACAGTTGAATCAACTGACATAGCATCATCTTGTTCCCGAGGATGCTCATAGTTTGAGTCTCTGGAATCCTCATCCTCTTCTTCTTCCTGCTGCTCCTCTTGCAAATCATCTTCTTCTTTGTCAGCCTGAGAGTCTTCTTGCTCAGACCCCTGTTCTTCATTTGAGACCTCATCTGCAATTCTCTTCAAGAAGGCTTCTCTTGCCTTTTGTTTCTCAGCGGCTTGCCTTTTTCAGTGCTCTGGCTTTAAGATCCCCTAGAGATTCATCACTCACATCAGTAAATTGGCCATCTTGTACCTATTCTCCCCCTGAATTTGCAGGTGGAGTTCCTTGCTCCAGTAGAGTATCCCCCATTTGCTGAAAATTAGGGTTTGAAGGACCTGCTTAAATCAGCGTTGAATCAACATTGACATCATTAAACTTCCTCTTTTTCAAATGAGAACCATTTTCCTCAGTACCCATCTGCGGAATTAATCTCAGATTCCGATGGATTGACAATCTCCTTAGGTTTGTCAGATTTTTCATGGGAAGAGCTTGAGGAGGAGGAATATGGGACAATTAGAGGCATATGTTTGGAGGGAGAAGTGGTTTTGAGTAACTCAGCGTCTTGTGCAAGGCTTTCCATGGTGTTCTTGGTTTTTTAGAGAGAAGGTTAGAGAGAGTAGGAAGATGGAGTGTGAGTGTGGAGTGAGGGTTTCGGAAGGAAGGATATTGAAAGGTAATGACGAGGGATTTTGGTAAGTGGATTTTTAAAGAGGGTTGAAGATATCAAGAAAAGGCACCGGTTCCCAAGGTTGTAACAGTTTAGGTAATCATTGAACCTATTTGGTATGTGCCTATTCGGAACCGGTACACGAAAAATGCTTAATTTGTGGCTTTGTCAAATCTGGTGTTAAATCAACAATTGCAGTAAATCTTCAGTACCAAAAATAAAAGATTTTCTTCTTAAAAACAAGGAGACAAAATTAGAGGATTAAAAACACATAAGTGATTGAAAATCTTACGTTTGAAAGACTCTCAGTATCATGATTCGAGTGACAAACCGAGGTTCAAAAAGCTATTGTTGAAATAATGGTGCCTTTAGCCTAAACACGGATGTACTTGGCAAGCAAACAAGCAAAAACCACTCCCCCTCAATAGAAACTATGATTGACTCAAAAAAAGAAACAAAGACAATTAAGACATGCAGTATCTCACTTGAATAGGGAATACTTGGCCTAGAAACACTGAACTCTTTAACTGACCCAAAGCACATAGGGAGAGAAGAGAAGAGATGAGCACATGACTGCATAATTTTAAAAACAAGAAGCAAGTGTTGGGCTATGTTTAAGTTTCCAAAAAGGGACTCAATGTAGTCTTAGAGAGTCAAAATTCCAAGATTTAAGGAAATATGGTAAACCCAGAGATTCCCAACAAATATAAAGTAAAAATATGCCTCCATTGGGCTCTTTTTCCATTTGACCTACATTGGGGTCTTTTGCAGTGGCCTCCATTGGGCTATTTTTCCATCTTTTTTGCTTCCATGACACAAAAAATTGCAGTAAGGCAAAGGAGAGAAAGAAATGTGCTGACACCAGTATTGAGATTCAAAGTCTTTCCAAGTACCCTTCTTCAAGCAAGATGCATGACACTCTTGTCAAAAATCAACCATCTAGAAAGAAAAACAGATAAGCATGAAAACACATCACAAACAAAAATACACTGCTGGACTGTGATGTTAAGTAACCAGTGCAACCAACCTGTCTAATCACGTAGTGCACAAAATGAGAGATTATTGTCGACCAAAAATACTCTCACACCCTAGTGACTTACCAAGTTGTTTTTGGGAATCAGTATGCTGGGTATCAACAACTTGTGCTTTACTTAGATAACTACTGGAATGAAACCTTTTGGTAGGATTTATGATGGCAGTACTGTTGTTATCACAAAGCATTAGGATATTGTCACTCATGCCAACTAAATCAGTTATCAAGTAATTCACACATGGCAATTGAGTGACACAACTACTAGAGATCACACATTTAAGTTCAACAATAGATATGTAAACATCAATTCATTTTCTGCTAAACCATGATACCAAGTTTCTTTCTAGGGAAAACAGACCATCACTTATATGGTTGTGAAACTCACCTGTCCAACTGTAAATACTATTTTAAGTAGTATTTCTTTCATTGAAAAAACTTGAAACAGGTTTTGTAGTGCTGGAGACATACTCAATAAAAGATTCAACCTCACAGAAATGAGGGATTATAGAGTCAACAGGTTTAAGGGTTGAAGTAATAGTGTCATCAACACATCTAGTGCTTGGGTTTGATCCAGTTACCTGCTCATCAAACTGTGCACACAAAACATGGTCTTTCAACATAGGTTCAGGAGATTTATCAACCATGAAGTCTGAGGTATTAGTCATGTCCTTAGAGCCATTTTCATTCCATAATCCTGCATTGTTAGAAGAGACAACAAATACTACCATATAACAGACCAACTCAGTTTTTCGTTTCCAAACCATTCTTGTATTTTTCTTGGATTTTACAGCAGATGTTGAATCAACTATAGTTTTAACATTCTAAACTCTAGAACCTGAAGCTTTTCCATCATTTTTTCTCAGTTTTCTTAACAGCTTCTGAACACTCCTCAGTGTTTGGGTTCTGAGTTTTAACCAAAGACTTCTTGTAAAGGTAACAAAAAGGTTTCTTATGCCCAGTTTTCAAACAGAATTGACAGATAAAGGTTTTCTTGTGGGTTTTCACCTTGCCATCATTTTCTTTAACAAAAATAGGAGCATCTTTTAGGAAACCAAAGGTTTTTGTCTTGTCTTTGGTACAGTCAGTATCAACAGTAGCATCACAAGTTAGGTTTTGATACCCTAAACCAGTTGTTCCTTGGTTACCTTGATCCATTACCTCACTGAGCATGGAAGAACTCGAGTTCCATTTAGCAATAATTGATTCAGCCTTGTGCAATTTTGTCAGAAGTTTTTCAACATCTGTTTCTCTCCTGGTAAGTGCAATCTCCAAGTGAACAATAGTCTCTTTCAACTGATAATTCTCTTTTTCCAGTGGTTTCATAGACCTCTTCATCTGTTTGAATTTCTCAATCAGCTCTTTGATGAGTCGATATTTTAACGACTCATTTAGTGCCTTTTTCCGTATTTTGTTACGTCTTTTAGCCTTTATTTAGTATTTTTTGTTCCGTGTCACGTTTGGGTTTTTTGTGCATTTTCAGGTGTCTTAGCGTCATTGGCAAGGAAATGGGGGACCAAAGTGCAAAGAAGACTTCAAAACCTTCTAGAAGCACCACAAGGCCAAGTTAGTGGGCCACTACTCGAAGAGACATGGAGGTTGGAAAAGGGACATAAAAGTGGAGAAAATGGGAAAAGTGGAGGAGTTTCCGGACACAAGGCTCACCGCGGTGAGCACCACATCCAAACAGGCTTAACGCGGTCTAGATTAACAGAATGGCGGACAGAAAGGCCAGACCACGGTGAGGAGTATTCCCCAAATTTCCTCACCGCGGTGACACCTGTTTTACAGATTCAACCCACATTTTTCTGGCAGTTTTTCCCATGATTTCTAATTCTTCTTCCTTGATCTATAAATATGACCTTTTTTTTTTTTTTTAAATAAAAGAGCCAAGGCTCTTGGATATTATATTAGCACATCATGGCGGTTTGTGAGAACCCGCAAACAACAAATACCTTTTACATATTACAACCCAAAAGTAAGATAAAGGCAATGATGTAAGCCTTCTAGTGTTAACAAAAGACCTAGAATTGGACATCCTATCCGTAAACTGAGTGCCATCTGTTGTGCCACCATGTGCCCATTGCAAACCCTTTCCGAGTCAGGCTTCTAGCTGATGAACCACTACCGTGCCAATGTTGTGCCATAGTCCCTTGCCCATTCATAGAAACAAACCTACCAGGTATAAGCCATAGAAGTGCCCACCTGTGCCAAAATGGCCCAGCACACTTCCGGTACAAAAAGAGACCTGTAGCCAAAGCCATAGACTGCATACAACAAAACATTTTGCTCCTGCCATAACCACTCACTCCTATCCAATCTATCAATAATACCCACTTAACACTGGGTAGCACAAGAAAGGCCATATAATGACCTATATAGTTACTTACAAAAACTATCTGTCCTACCATTTCAACAGGACCCTTGTATCAGTCATTAGGACATATCTTCATTACATCTACTTTCATATTTTCAATTCCAAGCATTGTACACACTAAGATATTTCAATCTCACTTTTAATTCGAAGAAGCATTATTGATCTTCGGCGATCGCGAGACCAATAGGCGCGTATTCAATAATACGAGTTAGGAGGATTACATTAATAACTTGTATTGTGACATATTGTTATCACAGTCGTTGAGCATGCTTGATCGTTGTGAACTTGCATCAGTCTTTACCTCTAATTAGTATATATCCGGATGAGGGCATAGCTAGTGACAAGCTCTTTTCCGTAACTCATACGTACTTATAATCTGTATTTGGTTTGATTTTGCAATAGCAAAGTTGGTGCATTCGCGGGCAGTGTACCATTAGCTATATCGCGTCAGCAATTTTGAAAGATCAGCTTGCGTTTTGTTGATCTGACGTGTGTCGAATCCGTTAAGGCGCCATAGGCGTGTCTAGAGCGCATCAAAATTGAAATAGCCAATTCGGTACTAGTCCGACCTTCAAATTGTCAACTAAGGAAAACCATTCCAGTCGACTAGTACTTGTCGACACACCTTCTCATTAAGTCAGGCCAAGCTAGGTGTCGACTTACGAACCTGACAAAAGGTCACATGGTCCTTCCAAGTACCACAAACTGTCAGTCCTAGGTTGCCAAACGGACCGGACGAGAGAATCTCGGATGCCACCACCACATTAAGACCAAACGTATATAATAGAACCACTAGAGATATTTCCGTGAAACTTACGGTTCGGACAGGAGTTACCTAAGGCGGATCAACGAAACAAGCAGATCATTAGAGGGACTAACACGGACGAAACAAGCGAGATAGTACTCTCGGAGGAAAAGGTCCAAACTACCCTCCCAGGCCCATTAATCGGATGTAGGCTACTGTTCACTATTGGGTTGTGGGCCAAAGGTAACATTGGTGTCCAAATCTGAAGCATACACTTAGCACCATCGTATGAGTCATCTCATTAGATATGGTCTCTATAAATATAGCACAAGGTCCAAGACCTTAAGGTAAGACATAATTCCTAAGTCATAAGTAATTCTTCCAAGTCATATTGATATTATAACCTTCCTCATAACTATTACATTGAGAGCTCCCAACTCTCTCTTGAGTAAAGTCTCTTACCGGATTGACATACATAATCGGGTAACCTTCTAACCCCTTAGTCCTTCCAGGTACTCTAGCTCGGACAGGTACTGCTTCGGACTTTAAGTAGGAGGTGGGTCTTAGACTAGGTTGGTTGTAATAGTTTAGTTAGTTAGTGTTCGAGGTTAAATCCTCGACATTTTGGCCGTCGTGTGGGAAACTTTACAAAAGGTCCGTGCTTAGGTCGGTGATGGCAAGAACAAGATGGGCGGCATAAACCGATGCTACGAGCGTGGGGACTCCACCCCCGACCAGCAGACGTCCGTAATAGAGGACAAAGAGCCACATGGTGAAAGGCAGCTGGAGGGAGATATCCGGCGATGGTCACATGTAAGCCCATCCTCGATGAGGAAGAGCGTTCCTTGGGGAATCCGTAATACTCCTTAGAACATTGTACCTAAGAACCATGGAGGAGGGTCGTGCGAGTTTCTCGGCGAAGCTCGAGGCCCCACTACGGGTGAGCAGGTTTACTATGCGATGGTCGCATCGTCCGCACTAGTGACCTTGGATTAAGTGAGACTCGATTCGATAGATTGCTCACGATAATCGAGGTTGCCTCGAATCTAACTATGCCCATCCTCGGCAAGCCACTCCGATGGCTACTCCAGTTCAAGAGCCGCCTATCAAGGAATAGGCAGCGTCCAGATCCAGAGAGGTTGGAGAATCGGCTACCCTCGGAGGATCTGCGGAACCTTCTAGATCGAGAGCATCTACCTCACAAGTTAGGGATGAAGGAAGTCGAGCGGTAGGAGAGAGTATCGGAGGAGGATAACGGGAAGCATAGAGCTCCCTGCGGATGTAGCGATTCATCCTAGGGGGGAGATTATGAATCTGAGAAGAAATCTATGCTCGGCAAAAAGATTTGGAGGCTAGATTTTAAATCTCGGACGCCTAGTAAAGGATCATGGCGGTAGCTACTAGAGCACCAAACCCTTTGTGTAATGAAATCATGAGAGAAAAGCAAAGGCAGGAACTTGGATCTAGTGATTAGAACTTGGAATACTAATACGGGATGCTTGTCCCATTGGACACTTGACAATCTCTGATAGTAAGATGGATTCAAGGGGATGGCTGACAAACGAAAGCTCTCACGTTCTCATCTACTCTCTTGGATGACCATGGATTGGTACCTGCATTGCCAAACAAGTCGATAAGGTCTTATCGGACCTCTCTTCCAAGTTTACGTACGATTTGAAAAATCGAAAAGAAGAAAGCGCCTTGTCGAGCATCTGGCGAAGTTATCCGAAGAAGCAAGAGGATCTCGGGACCTTCCTAGATCGCTTTAGCGGAAGTTCTTGAGTTGAGCCACACAATATTAAGGAGCAGGTCCGTCACTGTATGCTAATACTTTCAACTCGAGCTCCGAAAACTTTCTAGCAGGAAGTAAGGAGTGAAAAGCATTTTGATGACATCTGTGAAGAAGTAATGTATGGAGAGAGTGCAGAAGGAATGTTCCGATGAGTGTAGGATCGAAGGAAAGGAGCCGATAAAACAAAACACGGCCCTAATAAGTTTGATTAGGAAGGATCCACGAGATAAGAGCTTCCACAGAGAAAGGAGTCATGAGGAGATGTCACGGATTATACCGTCTCAATAGACCAAGATCCGACATCTTGGCAACTATTATTGAGAAGAATTTGGATGTCCAATGGCGAAAGCCCTCTCACAACAATCGGAAGAACAAGAATGCAAAGGGTATTGCAAGTTTTACAAGAGCCGTGGTCATAGGGCAGACGATTGCATTCAAGCAACGAGTTTGAACATTTAATAAGAGAGGAAAGTTGGAAGAAACGCGTCTATATGGATGAGTCTTCTAGGCGTGATAAGGCGGAAGGAAAAAGGGATGATAGAGCTACGAGCCACGCCACGCCTCTATCATTGCCACCTCCAGCCCACCGCCCGCCTACGGACCGACACCCGTATAGATGCGATGATGGCGTCGAAATGGAGAAGCCTTCATACGGTGGAGTGATCAACACCATAGAAAGGCGGATCAGCTGAGGCGATAAATACGAGCCTTGAAGCGGACAACTCGAATCTCCGGAAAAATGGCGGATCATATCTTTGCTCCAGCAATTCGAGGACAAATGCTATATACTTTGATGATAGTAGAGATCCCTCCTCATACGGCGGAGGCGAAGACATAGAGGATCTGGATGTTCATTGGTGGTTTATTTAACCATTGCAGCGTGTCGAGTAAACAGATCTGGTAAATACGGGAGTTCCTCGAACATCATCTCCCGATCAATAATAGATCGGATGAATCTGAGAATCCGATATGAGAAGTCGATACCTCCAGTTAGGGTTTGGAGGAGGCTGACGCCTCTAGGAGTTTCATGCCTCATGTTTCACTCGGAACACATCCGTAAAGAGTAACCTGACTAGTCCATTTTGTAGTTGTGGATCGAACTTTTGACTACAATGCCATCTTTGGTCGTCCTGGACTCAATCAATTCCGAGCTATACCTTCCACCCTCCATAATAGGATGAAATTCCCGACCCCGTGCGGAGTTGGAGAGGAAGTGGGGAACATCCGAGAAGCTTGGGAGTGTTATATTATGTCCACAAGGAGAGCTACCGCACCAGTGTTGGCAGTCACTGTGACTTCTGATCCGCACACTGTTCTTCCACCAAAGAAAGAGAATCCTAACATTGGGGTGGGGAGCCAGAAGGAGAAGTTTCCTAAAACTGCACGGATCGAGCCTCATGAAACTCTCAGGGAAGTTGAGCTTGTTGTTGGGCGCCGGGATAAAAAGACTAGGATCGGGACAGAGATGAATGCGGAAGTGGAGATGAAGCTCGTTGCTTGTCTCGAGATAACGATGATGTCCTTGCTTGGAGTACTGACGACCTAAAGGGCATAGATCCGAGGATCGCTGTTCACCGTCTGAACATGGATCCCTCGATTAAATATATCCGCCTGAAGAGAAAGGACTTCAGTCCTATCAAGGATGCCATCATATCCGCCGAAGTTGATCGACTCCCGAAAGCAGGACATATTGAAGAGGTCCGTTACTCTGATTGGGTTTGCAACGTGGTTCTAGTAGAAAAGTCACCAGGCAAATGGCGGATGTGCAATGATTTCACCAGGCTAAATAAGTTTTGCCCAAAGGATCCATACCCTTTGCCATGGATTGACCAATTGGTTGATTCTCACAATTTGGATGCTGGCGTTCTTGAGTTTCATGGGCGCGTATCAAGGCTTACTGGTTCGGATGGCGAAGGAGGATATTAAGAAAACAACTTTCTTTGCTGCGGGAGGGGTATATTGCTTTAAAGTGATGCCCTTTGGATTGAAAAACGCAGGAGCAACTTACCAACGACTGGTGAATCAGATGTTCAAGGAAGAAATTGGCAAGACCATGGAGGTATACGTAGACGACATGCTCGTCTAAAGCAAAACCGAAGAACATCATATAGAACACTTGAATAAATGCTTCGCTATCCTCAGGAAGTACGGAATGAAACTCAATCCGGAGAAGTGTACCTTCGGAGTGAAGGGCGGAAAGTTTTTGGGCTACATGATCACTGTTAGATATTTTGTTAGAATATCTGTTTAGATTTTGTTCAGCAACATGATGACTTATCTTAGTCTCAGAAAGGTGATTAGTACTCTTGGTTCACTTGAACATTGTAAAGAGGAAACCCACTAAGTATGATAGTCTAGCTAATCTTGTATAGGATGTTAGGTCTCAAAATGTAATTTTATTTTATGAAGAAGACCGAAGAAGACATCAATGAGCTTCAACAACTTTTGAAGATTTGAAGAAAGCGCACAAGATTCGAATCATTATTGGATATCTTAGCGGATATCTTGTAGGCATAAGCAGTTTGAAACAAACATGTCACAAGAGATATCGAGAAATGAGATACATATCGAAGGCAAGGAAAGTGTCCACAGATATACGTTCTCGAGATACCTTGAGCGTTAAACACGTTTACGAAAAGAAACAAGGTTGTTTCAATCAATACAAGTGGTATCACGAAGAATGAAGATAAGGGCGTGCAAAGAATCGGACAACAAGTCTAGTCTACGTCTGATGCATAGTTAAGTTGACACTCTGGACAAAAAGTATAATCTGATGCATTTAATGCGGGACGGAGAGATGTCGAGTAAAAGCGGCAACAACGAGAAGAAGACAAAACCTGCGATTACTATACGAGATATCGATAGTTTGAATTTGAGCTAACGGATACTATTCAAGCGGCACTCAAATTCATCTATAAATATCAACACTTAGACGACTTGAGAGAACACACGGAACCTGACTCGAACACGAATACGCTAAAACATACGATCTCGATCTTACTCTCTCAAAGCTTCTTACTTATTATCAAAGCTTTACATTGCGACTAAAGCTTGTGATCTTGAGTAAACCTGAAGTTCTAAGTGTCACGATCCGAAACAAGCAAAGCTATACGTAAAGGAGTTGAATAAAAAGATCAACTATAAGATTCATTCTCTTGAGCAGATATCATAAGACTTGGGTCGATAAATCGAACTAGATACCATCTGTAAAGTGTATTAAATAACAGTTCACAGAGCTATCTGAATAAGCGAAAAGTTATTAAGGCGCTCATCGACAACTCGAGCGAAACCGACACCAAAAGCCGTGGAGTCAGAAGTACTTAGGTTGAAAAATGGGGAATAACTCCAAGGTTAGAGTATAGGAAGTACTTGATTTGGAAACTAAGGAATAACTCAAGGTTTTTAGTATAGGAAGTACTTAGCTTGGGAAGCTGAGGAACAACTCAAAGGTTTACGGTATAGGAAGTACTTGGTGAAGAAGCTGAGGAACAACTCAGGGAACTTTTGGTTGGGAACCAATTGTTCGAGAATCTTAGAATAGGATTTTGTAAGGTTATCTCAATTATCTGTTCTAGTGAATTCTAGGTCTACGATAGACGAAGTGGATTAGTTGGAGGATTCGCCACCTCGAGATACCACTATACTTCTTTGTGTCATTTACATTTACGTATTTATACTTGACACACACACACTTATTAAGTTTCTACACTTATCTTTATTAAAGTCTTCCTTTTCGATTCTATGTATGATATCCATTCGATATCGAAATATTTATTATCGACAAAAGTTTTAAAGACTATTCACCCCTAGTCTTTTACTTTGCCGTTATCTGGACCAACAATCACAGAGAGAGGGATAAGCGCAAATCCCGAGAAGATTAAGGCAATCCTAGATCTGCCTCATCCGAAGAACCTCAATGAGGTATAACAACTTATCGGACGTCTCATGTCCTTAAGTTGTTTTATTTCGCGATCCGCAGAGAAGAACATTCCGTTCTCCAAAATTCTCCGGAAAGGAGAGAGCTTTGAGTGGACCACGGAATGTTCTGAGGCTTTTGAGAATTTGAAAAAGTACCTCCGTTCCCCTCCGCTGCTCTCCAAACCCGTTGAAGGAGAACCACTCTACCTCTACCTAGCAGTTATGGAAGGGGCAATGAGTTCCGTATTGGTACGGGTTCAAGCTAATGATCACTTGCCAATCTACTATCTTAGTAAAGCCCTTGCTGGGGCGGAGACAAGATACGTGAAGATTGAGAAATTTGCATATGCTCTAGTTTACACCGCAAGGCGATTAAAGCCATATTTCAAGTCTCATAAAATAGTATTACTAACTACGGAACCTTTGAAACAGGTCCTGGGAAAGCCTGACCAATCCGGACGACTCTCTAAGTGGGCGATTGAGCTAAGCGTATACGACATTAACTATCAGGCTCCGACAGCCAAGAAAGCTCAAGTCATTGCCGACTTCCTAGCAGAATACCTTGGTAGTCGGAGAAAGTCCGGATAAATAGGCATTTGAATGCCTAATTACCAAGCGGATCAACCGAAAGCCAGTTTCGCCGAAGATCAGCCCCGAAAACCTTGAGGATGCACAGTTCATCAATCAATCTCGGACTACATCATGGGGGGAATCTCGGGTAAACCAAATGTTCCTTCTTGATGATCTCACAAGGGAATCCGGTACTAACAACTCCGATTCGGATGTTAAAGAGATGGAGGAACAAAGGTTGGAAACTCGGGAGCTTACAAAGATCTCGAACGAAAGAACATCCCTCTAATGTTTGGACATTAGAATGGATGGTTCATCCTTTGGAAGAGTAGGAGGTATTGGAATCTATCTCAAAAGCCACGATGGCGGAACTTGACTATCGGTATCTTTGGACTTCAAGGTCACCAATAATGAGAAATTTGAATCTGCCTTTATTAGTCGGACTTCGTCTAGCCAAGTCCTATGATTCGAAACTCAAAGCTTGCGGACTCACAGTTAGTTGAAGCCCAATTTTCTGGTACTTTTGCCACAAAGGGCCCTTCAATGATCAAGTACCTTGAGTTACTTAAGCGGGAAGTCAGTCTCTTTGATGAGTTTACCCTGGAGAAGTTTGATAGGGCATGGAACGAAAGGCGGACGGCTACGGCAAATTATCGTCATAGCGGACTACTGAACCTGAGGAGAGTTATCCCTCACTATACAGACTCATTCGTCATGAGTCCTACTCGATGTTATGATAATTGAAGCGAAGAAAGCTGGATGGTGATATCTTTATTTATCTCGAGACGGATCATTACCGGTGATCCGGAGTCGAGGTATCTGACCAGAGCAAACATATATTTTCTACTTGGGGATGATTTGTATAAAAATCTTCATGAGCACTCATCTGAGATGTTTGGGTCCGCATGAAAGCGAAGATTGTGCTCGAGAAATTCACATTGGAAGCTATTAGGAGGAACTCTTGCTCGGAAGATCATTTGACAAGGCTATTCTTGGCCTACCATTGATAAGGATTCATGAGCTAGGCACGAAGATGTCACGATTGTCAATATTATGCAAATGTTCCCCATCATCGACACACCCTATGATTCGTCGGTCATAGCATGTCGGTTTGATCAATGGGGTATTGATATTGTCGGGCCATTCGAGGGCACTCAGCAGAAAAAATTCTTAATTGTTCTTGTGGAATATTTCACCGAAGTGGGTAGAAAGCGGAAGGCTGTGGCAACTATCACGGAAAGCAGCGTCGCAGACATTCATTTGGAAGAATATCATTTGTCGCTTTGATACCAAAATTACGGTCTCGGACAATGGTGCTCAATTCTCGAGCCAGACTCGAGAATATTTGGCATCTTTATTGAACAACGCTTCACATCTGTCGAATACCCACAAGCTAGTGGACAAGTGAGTCCTAAACAAGACCATTGTTAAGATCACGGAAGCGGTGAGAAATT
>JAIFAC010000303.1:0-127484 GCA_026545765.1 Plantago major | reverse complement strand
AAAGTCACAACTCGATGATGGAATATTCATTAGTCAGGACAAAGTATGCAAAATACATGCTCACAAAGTTCAATCTTAAGCCTTACGAAAAGAATGCTAAAATACCTATGAGCATAGGAACCAAGATGACCTATCTTTGAATGAGGATAAGAGTGTTGATGAACACAGTATAGGAAATTGATAGGTTCACTACTTTACCTTCTTGCCAAGACACGATATTCAATATGGAGTTGGTGTGAAGGTATGTGAAAGGTACAGTGGATGTAGGTTTGTATCTAAAGAAAGTGGATTGAGTTTGGTTGGTTACTCGAGATCTTTGATTATCTTGGATCGATGCTTGATAGGAAAAGCACCTTGAACTTGTTGGTTTACAGGAACTAGACTTATCTCATGGTTTAGCAAAAGCAAAACTCAATTGCAACTTCTACCACAGGCTGAATATATTGCTTTGATTTGTTGTGCAACACAAATTTTGTGGATTGACAATTACTCGGTATGGACTCGATGAAGAGAAAACTCCCATTTTATGTGATAAAACAAGTGCTATTGCAATCACGGAACCCCAAGTTCCATGCGAACAAAGCACATTGATGTTAGACACCACTTCATGGAGACCATGTTGAGAAAGGCGATATAGAGATGCTCAAGATTAGCCTGAAGACGAACTTGTAGATATCTTCACGAAGCCCCTACAAGAAAGCGGGTTTTGACCTTATGACATAGTCTTGGGTTAATGGAGATGCCTAAGGATGAAAATGTCTGAATCTCTAAAGTGCAGTAAGTGAGTAGAAAAGAAGTAGGGCTCAAAGGCAGGTTCTCGAGAATGCAGTGATAAGAAGTGATGCAAAGGTTTACGGTAGCAACTTTCGAAGGCAAAACATTTACGAGCAGGTATCCGAAAGGCAAAGGTTAGTACACACTAAATATGTAAATAAAATTAGAACTTACTTCGAGAGTGGGTCAAATACATTGAACAATGAAGCTTACGACACTTGAATTGAAAGCTATTTAGTCATAAAGAGAAAAGACACACAAAGCCCGAAAAGTATAAGTCCTGAAAGTCAAACATGTCCAATGTCTTGTATTTTTGCCATTTTTATGATAAACAATATAAAGATAAGGACTTGACACTCAGAATGATCAGTTCAAACGATTGAATGTTCTTACTCTTTACTAAGTGACATAATAGATGTAACTTGTCAAAAATCCATCAAGTCGGCACAATATCATTTGTTCATTGATATCATTACAAAATATTCAATATAAGCCCTTGATGAATAAGCGTTTGATCTCAGCGGTTTGAGATTAAAACCAAGCAAGTAATATACATTGAGAAATGCGACATGGCCCTCACGCATTTGATGAAGAGCGTGTCATACCACGCCTATACGATCAAAGAACACTCATTCATATTAGGTTCTATGTATATTTGTATCTATGTACATTTTATGCACTATATATAGGACTTGGGCAAAAGAAAAACACTTTTACCAATTCCGAAATTTCTTACTTTCATCAAAACAGCAAAATCTCTCAAGATTTCTGCAAAACCCCTTCTGCAAACTCAACTTCTTGCGTTTAGTCTTCTGAAAAGATAGACTAATCCCGATTAATCTTGCAAAACCCCTCTGAAAACACTCACTCAAGACTCATATAAGAGATGGCACCGAGAAGATGACCACGAAGAACCCTAAGGCGCATTATCTGCTCTGCTGAAAGCGAGGAGGAAAGGAACTTAAGGTGTTGAATAAGCATATACAGGAAAGTTCACCCCATAATTTGGAATCCAAGTCACAAGATGAATTGGGGAGCTTTTCTAGTGAAGAAGTATGTACTTGCAGTCATTTCTTCCAAACCAGATAGGAAACTAATATTGGGGATGCTGAAAAGTTTCCATATCTTTAAGTTTCTGTCTGCTGCACCCAGTGGACTATCCACACTGGATGTGCTAGAATTCTATAACAACTCCAAAATCTTCACAAAGGTTGTGAATGATGAAGAAGAGAAATACATGGGCTGAAGTTCGAGGACGAAATTGTCCTGGGCAAGACTTCTCAAGATATTAGATTGAAAAATCGAGGAACAATTGAAGACATCAACATCAAGGATGCTCCCATGATCCAAGGCATCAAAGAGCTATTTGAAGCAATCCAGTTTGAAAATGCAAAGGGTTGCCTAGGAGAATTTGTTCTAAAAGCCATCAGAACTAGTCATCTCCAGAAACCAACAGAGTACTTTAGCTCTCATTACGGTAGTTGCTTTGATGGCAACAAAGGTGGAGTGGACGGATAAGCATGGAGAGATGGATGATGATGTATCTTGAACAAGAAGCTTGAAGGCGAAACCCACTTCAATTGGGGAAGTATGCCTTGACAAATTCCTTGAGCGTATTGAGAATTTGAGCCCAAGATCATCGATGGCTTTTTGAGCGAAGGCCGATATGCACTGGCCTCGAATTTGTCACATACAGAAACAATAGAATCACTCTCGAGAGCGGGCGAAATCGATCCTGACTCCTTTTCGAGACCGCCTTTGAAGAAAAGGAGAGACTTGCTTTGAGAAAGCTCAGAGAGAAGCGAAGAGCATGAAGCGCCTGCCAAGGTGAGGAGGTCTCTGAGCAAGCTCAAGCTCGACCTCCGAGTTGCCAAGATAAAGAGGACTCAGCAAAAGAGCCTCCAGTCCCTAAACCTAAGAGGCACAACCTTGAGGCGAGGTCTCGGAAGATGTTGACGCCAGAAAGGCAACTCAGAATGCCCAAGAATTACAGGCGGTGCTCGAGAACTCTCGAGATGATAGAAATATCATAGATGGAGTGCACTGACAACTGGATAGTGACTACGAGGATGATGTAGTACTTGCAAAAGTACTGAAAAGGTCAATGTAGAGACCCGTGGAGGAGCATCAAGCTCGGCCTCTCGGAAAGAAAGGAGCCCCTCTGCCTAGTAGGAAGAAGAAGGCCTGGGTGAGGAAGATAGAATGCTGGAAGATCCTGACATTGCTTCCACATTCACTGTGCCATCACAAAAGGTTGTTGAAGAAAACCCTGTTCTTGAACAGGTTCCTCAACCTTCTGAGAGAGCTCCACTCTCAAAAAGGGATCCGACTGAGATGGAGACTCAGAATGATAGTCTAGAGGACAGCAACAATGAGCAAAGAGAGGTTGTGGAGAATCCACTAGTCCGAGAGACCCAAGCTCGGCTGACTCTATTAGGGTAACAAAGATGGTTTGTATTTAACTTGTGAACATAGGTATATGTTAACTAGTTATTCATAAACTTTGTTTATTACAGGCAATTTAGAAGCGATCTTTGAGGGAAGAAAACTTGTCCACCTTGAATCGAAGAGTTCCTCAACCTCGAACATCAAGAAGAGTCATCCCACATGTAGTAAAGTTATCTATGAACGAAATAACTAACTAAAAATGCTCTTATCTTATGTTCTAATATTCTTAATGTCTCTTCTTAGGCTCCAGTGAGGAAGTAGTGGTGGTGGAACTGACACCCCAAAACGAAGAGATTCAGAGGTGAAAAGCTCTGAGGAAGTATATCTTGAGCCTTGCTTTGAGAAGGTAAGTAATCGATAATAGTCTCCTTCAAGAGTGCTGGAAAACCCACTACTAAATCTTTTATGTTTGTTCTTACAGGCTCAGTCAGAAGAACAATTGGATGGAGAAATAGTAGTGTTATCTCTTCCAAAGGAAACTGAAAGCTATTTGAACAAGCGATGTCTGAAAAGGTGCCAGAAATCCCCAAGGTTTCTGAGGAACATGCTACTGAGCTTCCTCACTTGGAAGTAAGTGAAGCCTCAGAAAGCATATTTCTATATATCTTTCTCTGATAAACAAGTTTCTGAAACCATAATTGCTTCTAATTCTCAGGTTCAAGCAGAAAGAAAGGATGCTGAGGATCAGACTTCTCCTCACACCAAAGAATCTGAGGTCTCTGAGACCAAACAAGCAGAAGTCGAGCAAATGAGCTAGTGTTTCTACGGTATGCTCGAGCTTACTTTTGCACACAGATACTAACACAAGTGGTTTGAACAAAACTAACTTGATCCCTTTCTTTCAGGCTCAAAGTCTAGTGCCAATCAATTTACTCCAAGCCTTCCAGAAGCACACTCTCAAGAAACATCTAAAGTGCTTCAGACAATAGCAGAAAATCAGAAAGGCCGACCTTTCTGAAGTTGCAAGAGTAATTGATATCCCAGAGAAGAGGGCCATAGCATTCAATTTGGAAGATCATGTCCATACTATGTTTCCCATGAGTCTTACTCCTTTGCCACTCGATGGATGATACCTTCATAAATGAAGTGTACGAAGACTCATGCATGATTTCCAATTGCGGATGCTCAAACCGAAGGCGATGGTGACCCGTCACGCCTTGCCCAACAAGCTCACTACTTATCCGGTGAGCAAGAAGAAGTTAATGGGAGGATGATTACATTCCCAAATGTGATCAACTGGTTTGAGAAGATGAAGAGGAGATGGGCGAGCGATTACCAAGAACCTTCTTACGAGCATCCAGTCGAAAACAAGAAAAGGATGATGATGATGATGATGATCGATCGAATGATGATACTGACACAGACAAGGCGGGATTGAAAGCTAGCAAAGGAAGTGGAGAAAAGACTACTCCTTCAAATGCTCAGAGCCCCATCATCATCACCCCAAAGTCTCATTAGAATACCCAACGGCCGATCAACAAGACATAATTGAAGAAATCTCGGGCTGAGTTGAGTTGAACAACTCGAGCGAAGTTGGAAGAAGAAGAGAATTAACTTAGAGTGCCAAGCACAAGTTGATGAGAAGGAAGCTAAGATTCAAAAGCTCGGAGAAGCTAATGCTAAAAATTGGCCCATACGGATGAGCAAAGAAGTTTGGAAAAACGGTCGGCATTCTGCATTTGAAATTGATGCCATCGTCTTTGTTGATGAAGAAGCACAAGATCTTTGAGGCGCATCGAAAGACCTTCTACATCTTCTCAAAAGGCGACACTTGATGGAAAGCAGAAGAAGATTGCCAATGCAAACAATCGAAAAGGATTATGATGGTAATGAAGAAAGCGAAACTTGATCACCCCGGAAGAAGATGAGAAACTTATCACTAAGGAAAAGTTAGCCCTTACGCCCCTCGACTATTTCTGCTCCGGTGCATCAAGAAGTGATGAGCACAGTCTAGAACAAGTGTTTTCTTGGAACTAAGAGACAGACTTGTTGCTCGAGATACTCAAGTCCTACGGTCGATCGGAAGAGATGAAAGATTTGTTTGCCGCATTCTTTGAGCAGAGCAACCGGCATAGCCCTCTCGGAAAGATCTAGCTTTGATCGGGAAGATGACTACAACAATGCCAACCTAGCACTATGAAGCCATCCATGCTACTCAACAAGCGATGTTATTCTAAGGCCTCTTGAAGAGCTCAGCGAGAAAAGAGCAAGAATTGGTTAGGCAAAACAAGGACTTGAAGAAAGAAATCCAAGAAGCGGTGGGGTGCACAACAACCTCGGAAAACTTTGAATCACTCTCTGAAGCTTATGCTATCATGAGTCATTCATGACTAAGGGGAAGAAGAGATGCCTCAAAAGGCGAGGAAGAAAAGAAAACAATCAATTCTCCCTCCTCAAGTCGACTAGTCATCAAGGACCTTTGGAGATGCCCTATTTGAAGAAGTTGTTCCGGATCAACCACCCGGAAGGTGAGAAGTATTGTTACTAGGGGAACGAATCCTTAGGATCTCGGATGGGAACAACGAATAATCTAAAGAAGGAAAAGACCAAGAAGAAGGAGAAGTGAGAGGCGAAAGGCGCAAGTCTCCAATTTTGGACTTGATGATGATGAGGATGATTACGATGAACATCCACTTCACAAGAAAAGGAGACAAATAACTACTTCACAACCTCCTCTGGCAAAGAAGCTTAGCGTGAACTCCTACAGCAACACCAAGTCTATACAAGGAGGATCTACCAGCACAGCCCCAAGGCAGGAAGAAAGGGTTAGAGGATCTCCTGACAGAAGGCCACTAACGAATGGCAGAAGGATTCCCGATTTGGTAGAGTAAGCAGAGAAACTCATCAAGAAAGGCCATGATGCCCACATTGAGTATGTAAAGACTAGTAATGAAGAGTCTTCATATAGGTGCATTCTGAACAAGAGAGGGTATTGAATTCTGGAACTACAACATCTACTTGTGAATGATAAGTTTCCAACTCCCATCCTCAATCAGATCCTGAAATGGAAAGAAGGAAAGCCAGAATTGCTAAAAACTGAGCACCTTCAAGCCTGGCTAAATTTTGAAGTAGAAAAGAGGAATGAAGCGAAAGATGGATCTTTCTTTTGCACATCCTTACAAGCGATGATGTACACAAGGTAAGAAAGGTGGATGGTAGCTCTGACGGGGAAGAACAAACTAGGTGTTCCAACCTATGAGTCATTCTATATGACATTGGATGAATACCTAGATGATTTACACTATCTGGAAGAAATATACAAGTATTTCAACCTATCTCATTGCATATAGACCACTCACGGTGCAGGGAAAGTACAGGTGAAACACTTTGCGGAAGAATCACAAGCTTAGCAAGAGTTACCATGAAATATGTGACTTATCCGGAAAAGAGCTCTCTGTCGGAAGGATTCTTTATGACTATGTCGAGAATGCGAAAAGTGGATGATCATGTCGGTGATCGAAAGGGTCTTTGAAGAACTTGAGGTATCTGAACCCGAGTTGCATTTCTAAAGACTTGAAGACTAGTAACATTAGAATACTCTCTTGGAGCTTGGATTCTCCTTTGTTCTAATTTACTTAGTATGTTTTGTTACTTTTGTAATCTTCTTGATTGTTTCTAAATTTCTCTATACGTAAAAGTTGCATCTTATTACGTAAAGCGTACTATCTGAAGATCATACTCTCGGATACATTCTAATAGATGACAACTTATCGTAAAGATCACTTCTTGTGATTTGGTTGATGTTTACTTTCGCATAATTGACTAAAATTGAATATCATTTGAAATGATTAAGTGGTGGATTGTTTTCTCTTCGATATTACAAATTTGTAATAGGACTTAAAAGATAGTCATGGATGGTGATCAAAAGGGGAAATTTGTTAGGAATATACATTAGTATTTTGATCACTCATCACATGTTCTTATCTTAGCGGAAAGGTGATTAACCACTCTTGGTTCACTTGAACATTGTAAAGAGGAAATCACTAAGTATGATTAGTTTAGTAAATCTTGTATTAGGACTATAGGTCTCTGAGTGTAATTTTATTTCCAGAAGACCATGAAGATCAATTCTAGCAATGGATCTTTTCTGAAGATTAGAAGACTAAAGATTGCACAAGATTTATGAAGATATCAAGGTTTAGTCTAACTTTCGGAAAGACTATTTCCTTAATCCTTTCTTAAGTGTATATTACTTACTTTTGAAATATGATTCTAGACATATGACATCATGAGTATGGAGCATGCAAGCCATCGGAAAGGCTCATGTATCCATTGAAGACTACAGACGAGAAATAGTACAAGTGCATTAATTGCATCGGCGAAAAAACATGAAGCACAAGTCCTCTACGAGACATGAGACGAGGACTTACGAGTACTCATTTCAAGATAAGTATGGATTGAATTTGAATTGTGTCTAACGGATATCAATCGAACAACTCTCAAATTCATCTATATATATCACACACTTAGATCTTTGAGAAATACACCTTAGAGCGCTCTATCTTGCAAACTTACCATCAAGCAAAGTATTCTCTCAAGCACTCTACTACCCATTACGAAAGCTTTACATTGCTCGAAGATTCACTAGTAGTTCTAAGTTATCACGAACCTTAACAAGAGATTGTTATTCGTGAAAGAGTTGAACTATCGGATACCCTTTAAGCTCATTCTCGAGCGGACATCAATTGCGTGGTTGGTAAAGCTATCCACGAACAAGTGTATTAAGTAGTCTTTTCTATTAGGCTCTCTGAAAACATAAGCTGAAAAGTTATCGAGAAGCCTCTCGACAAACCTTATAACCAACACCATCAAGGCGTGAGTAGAAGAAGTACTTGATTAGGAAATCGAGGAATAACTCAAGGTTATCTGAGTAGAGGAAGTACTTAGCTCTAGGAGTGAGGAATAACTTCAGGGGAACATTTGGTTGGGAACCATTTGTTTAGGAATCTTAGAATAGGATTATTGTAAGGTGAACTCGATTATCTGTTTCTAGTGAATTCTAGGTCTCGAAGACCGAAGTGGATTAGTTGGAGGATTCGCCACCTCCGGATACCACTATACTTCTTGTGTCATTTACTTTTACGTATTTACATTTGGAAAGCACACACACATATTTATTGTTTACGCACTTACCTATCTTAAAGTCTTCCGCTCTGAAATTTAAGTATCGACAAAAGTTTTAAAAGACTATTGAGCCCCCCTCTAGTCTTTTACTTTGCGTTATCTGGACCAACAATGGTGAAGGCACATGAGAAGGTGACTCTTAGATCTCCCAATCCCTTATGTGATGAGATAAGAAGTGAAAGGAAGCGCTTGAGCTCCACTATCCCAAATCTTAAGCACTATTATGGGGATACTTGTCTGTGGGGCACCTTACTAGGTATGAGAGCAAGATTGAGACCAGCGGCTGAATGACAACATGAAGGCTCTTCACTTCTCGATACTCTCTTTGGAGAAACAATGGATTAGTGGACCTCCTTGCCCGATGGTTCCATCAAGTCTGTCGGATATCGCTTCTCTCTTTCTCAAAAGTTTAGAAAGCAAAGAAGAGGAAGAGATCGGTGGAGCACTGGCGGAGTAATCTAGAAAGAGCACGAGGATCTTAGGACCTTCCTTAACTTCAATGCGAAGTCGCCGGTCGAGCCTCCTGACATCAAAGAGCAGGTCCGACACTGTATGCTAACACTTGACGAAGATCTCGGAAGAAAGATTTCAAATGAAGAAATCACATTGAAAAATACTTGGAAGACATCTGCGAAGGAGTCTTGTATGGGGAGGAGTACGAAATTGTTCCAATAAATAGGGGCGAAAGGGAAAGAGCCGTGAAGCAAGAACCCCTCCCGGCTAGAAAGTTTGAACAAAGAAGGAATTTAGAGACAAAGGGAGTTCAGGAGAGAACCCCTCGAGGAGATATGCAGTATACTTGCCTCGATAGACCAAGATCCGACATCTTGGCCTCTATTATTGAGAAAAACTTGGACATCTGATGGCGAAAACCTACAAGGAGCAATAAGAAGAACAAAGCTTGAAAGAATAGTGTAGGTTTCACAAGCACAAAGGCCACTCATTGAAGATTGTGTCCGGTTGAAAGCAATTAGAAGGGTTGATAAGGGCGGAAAGTTGAAAGAACGATTATGAACAAGAGTCCTCTAGGCACCAGAGAAATGAACGAAGAAGGGAGGAGCGTGGTTCGGAACTTCCGATAGGATCCTTACCACCACCTCCTCCAGAGATTCCACCCCCACCATGCTCAAAGATACCGCGGGTCCCCTGAAGTTGTGGAAATGGAGAATCTCCCCTACAGCGGGGTTATCAATGCCATAGCAGGAGGACCAATGGAGGAGATAGCAAAGCAAGGGAGAGGACATACGACATCTAAGAAACAATGATAGAACCTATGCTCCTCCAGCTCTGAAAGGAACAACTGCCATCTCTTTCGACGATACTGAAATTCCCCCATCAACGTCTAGTGTAGGAGATCTCTAAGACCCTGATGTTCCTTTGGTTGTCTCTCTAGTCATCGCCACTTATAAGGTCGACAAAGTACTTATTGACACGGGAGTTCCTCGAATGTCATCTCAAGAGAGCGTGGAGCAGATGCACTTGGGAAATATTCAATCTGGTAGCGTATACACCTCCTTGGTAGGATTCGGGGTTCTATAGTTAGCCCATTGGAAGTATACCCTTACAAGTCTCTATGGGAACCTTCCACGAGAGTGATTGAGGCGATCCTCTTTGTGGTGGTCGTGACGGCACATTCGACTATAACGTGATCTGGGCGCCGGACTCGACCAATTTAGAGCAATCGCCTCTCCTACACAATAGGGTGAAGTTCCTACTCGAATGGTGTGGGAGAAGAAGTGGGCAATGTTAGGGAAGCATGGGAATGCTACATCATGTCGACGGAGAAGCCTCGACCCGTTCTCTCGGTCACCAAAGACCGAGTCCTCCTCTGTGCCTCTTACTCCGGTGAGGAAGAGATTGGGGTTGGAATGCTCGAGGAGAAGTTCCTTAAGGCGCAAGGATGGAGCTTCATGAAGCCTTAAAAGAAGTTCAATTGATTGATGGAGACCCAGAGAAGATAACCCGGATCGGAACGGAGATGAGTGCGGATGTAGAAATGAAGTTTATCACATGCCTTCGGGACAATCTCGATATCTTCGCTGAGCAGCGACGACCTTAAGGGATAGATCCATGGATCGATTCACCGTCTGAACATGGATCTACGGTAAAACATATCCGAAAAGAGAAAGGACTTTGGGCTGTTGAAGATGCTATTATAGCGGGAGAAGTGGACAAGTTAATGAAGGCGGGACATATCGAAGAAGTCGGATACTCCGATTGGGTTTATAGCGTGGTCCTCGTCGAGAAGGCTCGGGAAAATGCGAATGTGCAATGACTTCACTAGGCTCGACAAGTTTTGTCGAAAGGATCCTTATCCGTTACCCGCATTGACCAATTAGTAGACTCCATCACGGGATGTGCACTCCTAAGCTTCATGGGCGCTTATCGGGGCTTCTACCAAATCAGGATGGCTCGAGAGGGCGTAAAAAGGCGGCCTTCTTTGCAGGAGTTCTTGTTTTAAAGTTGTTGAGGTAAAAGTTCCCAACCACTTAGAGATTATTCTATCCCACTGGTAATGGCCAAGATAACCTTAAGTCAGAAGCTCCGTACTGAGTAAGACCCAACGCGCTAGAGCCTGAGATCCAGAGCTTGGTAAGAACCTGCACAAGTGACTTGAAGGGGGGGTTAGGACCGTTTGGTAAGTGTCAAACCGGTATGAGACTTACTCGAGAGTGCGAAGATCTACTCTGTGATAGTCAAGGTTGGAAGTGATTATTGCTTACCATTATCATGGGAGTGTGTGCCTATATAGATTTCTCCCCGATTGGGAGGGTTCCACGAGATCATGCAGTGTCGTAAGGCCTAGATTGAGCCACCAAGGCTTCAGTAGGCCCATGGCCCATTAATGACACTTGCGCCATTCCACTTTGGGCTTTTAGGGGTAGTTTAGTCATTAATGTGAGAGCATTAGAGGTTTTGATAGTCTGCTGCGGGTCAAGGTCCGAAGAGGTTGGTCCAGACTGTATTGGGTTGTCTATGGGGAACTTCCATACGTTTGTCCGACTCCTCTGATTCGGACCTTGTGGCTCGGACCTCCTTACTCACTAGTGACAGTTTACTTGGTTGCTTGTGAGATTGTCATGTTGGATCCGGATGGTCGTCCGGGTCGGACCCCATGGTCACGGACCACTGGAGGGGTCAAAGGCGCCTATGACGGATTGGACATATTTTCGTATTAACATATGTCCCCCTGGTTTCCAAGTATCTTAGTAGAAGATAGTTGTGGAACTATAGTTGAAAGTGGAGAGCAGTTTGTTTCATGGTCGATCAAGTCCTAAATGGCGAAAAAAAGGGTGTAACTCGTGCTTCTTGTCGTCCTTAATCTTGATCTCCCCCTTTTCTTTCTTTTGTTGCGGTCAGGAAGGAGGCTGGAGTGCAAGAAAATTAAAGAAATAAGGGTATTTATAGCGAGATCAAGTGGACAAAGGCGTCGAGTTGTACCTCTTTGTGGTGAAGGATGATCCGAGCAGACGAGAGTCCATGTGATGATGAGTTGGATCAACCGTCCTTGTAAAAAAGGTAGGGTTTTTATCAACCTTGCCGGGATGGTCCGAAGAGGGACATCCGAACGGACGAGGGTCCGTGTGGTGGTGAGGTAAATCATCCTTCCTTGTAAAAAGGGGAGGGTTTTTATCAACCTTGTTGGGATGGTCCGAAGAGGGACATCCGAGCAGACGAGTCCGTGTGGTGGTGAGGTAAATCATCCTTCCTTGTAAAAAGGGAGGTTTTATCAACCTTGTCGGGATGGTCGAAGAAGGACATCCGAGCGGATCAGTATAAGATAGATTGGCCCCAGGGTGTAGTAATATCCTCTTCACGAGCATTGTGAAGTTGGTTGTATGTTTTGTCATCGTAAGGTAAATATTTTGTACCAATGTGTCATTTAACTTGGTATTGTTGTACTATGCCGTTGGATGAATTCGATCTCTGATGGAGACTTAATCGAAAAATGGTGACGGTTGGGCTTCGATTTAACCCTCTATAAATAGGGGTTTCAAGCGTCATTTTCACATTCTAGAGAGAAGATTTTGACTTTTTGGTACATCCGAAGCAAGTGCAAGCAATCCGAAATGGCGAAAAGAAGTCCGTAGCGAGTTATCGAAGCAAAGTTAATTGCCTTGACCCAACCGTCCGAGTACAAGTAAGTTGCTTGTTTTCTGAATGGTTGTCAAATTTCCTTGTGTTTGTTGTTTATTTGTTGAAAATATAGTGCATTAGGATGCATGCTTATGTTACATATTCTATAGTTAGTAATAACCGTAGTGTCTCGGATATGTTGAGTAGTCAAGACTAACGTCGGACCGACACCTTACTCACTCTGCACTAAATTAAATCGGTAGTGAAGTCGTTTCATATCCTCGAACTTAGAATTTTTCCTTTTCTTAATATATAAGCGATGACCTCGATTGCCATCTTAAAGCTTACGAAATTGCTTTCTCCTTTCCCTAGGATGTTAGAGTGATAGTCGAACCGATCCGAGGTGAAGGATATGACTCACGCGTTGTCCCTATCGGTGACTTGAGGAGATTGATATTGTTGGTGGGGATGATTGAAAGGTGGAGAATTCTCCTCGTCCGAGGGAAGAGCAGAGCTAAGCTCCTTACTTTGGTTAGTTGTTAGGGTTCGGTCTCGAGCGTCGGGATTACTGCAAGTGTCTAATGTGCGAGTCTTTGGTCTGTTCAAGAGACAAGCTCTAGGACCATAGGGGTTCCCGTCCAGCGCCATCTTTGGGAAGGAGCCCGAACTCCAGAGATTCAATCCTCATTCGCAACCTAGGTTATAATTTTAGGAGTAACCCTAATCGAGTGCCATTCGTTCCGGATCATGAGCCTAACATCGAGGAGGTGCATGATACCTCGAGGCACCACCAGTTGGGTATGTTCAAAGAAGGTGTCGAGGATCGGGTCGGTTGTTGTTCCCCTTGGACGGTGGTAGAGCTAAGTTCATCGTCCGGGATGACAAAGTGGAGGAGGAGGTCGTATTGACAATGTCGATTCGAGGAGGAAGAAGAGGAAGAAATGATACGCCCATGTTTTTCGGAGGAGTCGGTGGGCAGATGCAGTCGTCAGCGGACGAAGAGGAGTTGCGAGGGCTTAAGAAGGGTGAAGGCGTGTTAGTGAAATTCCCTGTCGAGGGCGATGTAACTCATCTGATCCGGAAGGTGAGCTGAGCGAGGAAGGTACATTGCCAGTGCCCTTGATTGTGATGGCCGGCGAGGTGGAGGAACTTGAGGAAGTATGAGATTCGAGTCCGTGGAGATCATCATTCGGATAGTGTACGCTTTTACAATCCGCCTCGGGGTATATGCGTGCATGAGATAAGTCTTCACCGGGTGGCATTTGCGATGGCGTCGAGTTTTGGACATTTTGAGCGATATGGGGTTAAGTCCTCATCAAATCATCCCCAATTCTCTCGAAATCTGATGTGCTTGGTTGATGTGTAAATACAAAGGCATCCGGTTACTTTTGACAACTTAGGAAGTTATTTAGTGTTAGTGTAAGTAATAGGAATACATCATTCTATCGTTGGTGTGTGCCAAGCATATCGTTTTAAATCGATCCGCTTTCCTCCACAGGAATAAATTGGTGGAAGAGATATATCTTACGTCCGCTCTATGAGGTCGTCTGAGGCGGAAAGGACCCGATGGCATTTTGAGAAGAAGTTTTTCCGAGGCGGTGCCGGATGGAAGCCTTCGGAGCGATGCCTTTGTGGATGCAAGCTCTCCACGGAATCAAGATCCGGAGAAATATTTTTTCAGGATTGATCGCGACCCTTCCTATCTAGGCTTTTTGAACCAAGTTTTGTAATGGGAAGAAGGATCTGAGTAAGTTCTTCTTCATTCGGTCCTTGGTGGTCATCCAGTCGGTGGTCCCTTTATTGCTTTGTTTGTAGTAGTGGAAATTTTTTGTTATCATCCATTAACTTATTGTTCTTGGATGCGATTTTTTTTGTTCGAGTAAACCATGTCCACCATGCGAGGTTGAAGCGGAAACAAAATGCCGCTCAGCGGAAGGAGATGGAGGAGGTACGAACGAATCATCAAGGCGTCCTTGTCTTGCCAATGGAAGAGCCTCGAATCTGCTACTTTCAGTGGAGGAGACTCGGAGGGTCGTGGCGGCGAGGAGACGATACCCACCGGACAAGGTAAGGTGGGTGGCTCGAAGGGCGAAACCTCCAAGGTCTATATCTCGGGACCCTCCTACGGTGGTTCGAGTCTGCGGCTGGACAAAAGCGTCCATCAGAAGGTCCGATCCTATGACGAAGGGCAAAGGAAAGAGAGTGGTGAGTCGGACTTGGGCGGAAGTGGCTCGGTTGGGCTTGTTCAGTGGACGAATTGCGAGTTGTCGCAATTCACGAAAAGGTGAATCTTGATTTTATGGGATCTTTTCTTTGTTGAATCGATACTAATTTCGGTTTATCATGTATTGTAGCTTACGGCGCTATTGGGCATGTTCCATGGTGGCGGGTCGAGGGCCCACGATGGAAGAGGATCTAGCAAAGTGAGGCTACTCGGATGGTGGAGGCGTCGAAGGTGAATTCCTTGTCGATAAATTTGAAGAAGGCCCTTACGGCGAAGAAGGAGTCCGAAGCGGAGGCTGCAAAACTGAAGAGTGCCATCCTGTCCTGGAAAAGGACCTCAAAGCTCATCACGAGGGTGTGGATGAGTATATCAGCATCTCCCGGACTTTCAAGGATATGATGCTGAAGGAGATGTTGAAGGTCGAGCATGGTATTGAAGACTTCTTGGGGTCGGACGCTTGTAAGTTCATGCTCGAGTCCAAGTATGATGAGGCTCGGCGGGATGGCTTTGATCGGCTATTAGGCGACTCGGGCATAGGGGACAGATCCCAAGCGACCTTGACTTGGAGGCTGAAGGAATTACTGTTTTCAAATAAGCAAATGGCTTGGACTTTGCTCCGGAAGGTGTCTCGGATGAGGACTTACTTCAATGTGAGTTTGTAGAGCTTGTCTGCGACGATACCGAGGACAAGAGGTACAATCATGGCGGTCCGTATCTTCCCTCTTTTGTGCCACAGGTGTTGATGTCCAGTGTTTTCGTTCCGTTGGAAGACCATGAGGAGCATAACTGGGACTGGCTGACTCTGCTCGGTCCTGTCAATGGTTTCTCTTCGGATCTGGACCTGATGGAGCAATGCCCTTCTTTCCTAAAGGAATTAAGGGCCCAAAGGGAGAGAAGGTTGGCGCAGGAGGCCCAAGAGAGAATGGCATCGGATGCACAAGTGTCTCGGAAAAAGAGGCCTTGAGTCCTTGAACATATAGTGGCTCCAAGTCGTCAGGGGAGGTGAAGACGGGGTATGCCCCGGAAGCGTGTAACTATGGTCTTCGGACCTTAAAAACTATGTTGTTTCTTTGTTATCGATGTTTTTGTATGGATAATTTTTGTTGAATTTGCACAATCGATTCGGTATCCATGGCATTGGTCCGGGCTCGATGATGGCTCGGGACAACTCTTATCATTTGCTTGTGTTATTTCATTTTCAAATGCATACTTCTTATTGTGTGTCGAATTTATAAGACAAATCAGTAACCCAAGTCTCTTTGGCTCGGTTTTCTTGGGTCATGGATCCGAGTCCACGAGACCGAATCTTCCCGAAATAATGTAATTCTCAATTGGTTGACTCATGGGTCGGTCGGACAAGGCGTTTGTCAGTCGTAACTCAAATGTTAATCGCCCTAAGTAAGCGAGGATTGATTCGGATGTCATAAATCCTGCCTGATTTGTAGCGACATGGTGTACTGTTCCGAGCCGTTTTGGACTTGCGGAAATTTGGTAAAAAGGAGATGTTCCAAAAAAGTTGAGTGTGGGCTACGGATCACATTTGGCGCCTCGGGCTGATGGATCCGAGCCGGTAACAGTTCAAAATAATTCTCCCAATAAGGCCGAAAAATGTGAAAAGACTTTGGGTTGGATAGCGGCCCAATGGTTGGGCCCATGTCGACAAGCCCATCGCCGGTATTACACACCACGTGTCGAGTGCTGATTGGTTCGCCACTTCTATATATACCCCTGGATTGTACGGCTTTTCGTCAGATCATTCCATCCCTTTTATAGTAATAGGGGATCCGGATCCTGGTGTCCGATCATCTGAATGAATAGGTTGATTCCGCCGTTCTCATTTGCTTCGTCTCGGTGGGTCCTTTGGGCGTCCGAAGGTGCCCTTGAGTCGGACTATGAGGAAGGTAACGGATATCAGCTTCTCGGAAGGAACCCTTCTCAGATCGACGTGCTAATCTTCTTTCTGCGGGAATAGCGTGTATCGTCGACTTGACCCGGGAAGCGGATTAGCTTCATTGGTTTCGATTCTGAACACTTGTGACCGTTCCTTCCGTCATTCACTATCCCTAGTACTCCCCGGATCGCTGGGTTAGCCTTCTTTCTTGGGGCTGTAGCGTGCATTAAGGATTTCAGCCCCGGGGAAGCGGGCTAGCTTGCTGGTTCTTGGGATTGTACGCCTGTTGCTTAGGAGAATTAATTTTTCAGGGATGCTTGCTCCTTCCAGTATATAAGCTTCGGACATAGTTCTCGGATCAGCATGCTAGTCTTCTCTCTCAAATTTGTAGTGTGTCGACCACTTGAGCCGGGAGCGGACTAGCTCGCCGTTCAAAATTTGGAAGACTTGTTGGCATGGAGAGTCGAATTCTCGGGTTGTTTGCTCCTTCCACCATTTACCATTTTCTTGTGGTGCCCGAAGGTGCGAACCAGAAAGTGGTTGTGGTGGAAGATGCGGATCGTCTGAGAGGAACGTGGAGCTGCCTTGCCGTACCAGAGTTATCCGGTTCGGATTCAACTTGTCCTTTTGTGCGGAACTTATTATTTGGAGATCCATTGGTTCGTCTTGTTCTGTTTTGCCTCGGGCCTTTGGCGGAGCGGATGTTGAATATGCCGCGAAGCTGCGTGTTTGTAATATGCTGAGAATGATGTAGATTACCCCCGTTTTACGTGACTCGGGCGGGTGTATCCGAAGTTTGTAATTTTGTAATTTGTATTTTTTGAATAATACATGGTCTTTTGAGTGTTTGAACCTTCTTTCTTCGGCTCGTTATATCACTTCATCGAACCAAATTTGGTATAAGTCAATCTGACGAAATTGATTTCTCAAGTATTTGTGGAATCAATTGGCTCGGACCTAATGAATAGGCCCGGTGTGTTTGTGTGAATATAGTTTTCTTGCCTTGCAAAAGTTGTATTGATTTGTGGAAATTCAAGTACAACTGGTGGGCTTCGGTAGGACAAAGAGAATGACAAAAACTTCGACAACTGACGTATTCTATTTCGAAGTGTTAACCTAAGCATAAAACTTTTGCAGATTCTTAGCATTCCAAGTTCTCTTTAAGGCTCTTCCTTGGTCGTCCTCTAGCTCGAAGCTCCCATTGATTCTGGCTCCAGTAACTTTGTAAGGTCCTTCCTATTTGGGCTTGAGTTTCCCAACATTTCTTAGGATGTCAGCTCTTCTGAGGACTAAGTCTTCGACTTGTATGTCTTTGGGAAAGACACGCTTGTTGTAGGCTTGAGCTTTCATGGCTTGGTATCGAAGGATGCTAGCTAGTGCCCTACTCCGTTTGTTCTCAAGGAGCTCAAGGTCGTAGATCCTTGCGACTTCATTCTCAGCTGGGTTGTTAGGAATATCTGTTAGTATTTTGATCACTCATCACATGTTCTTATCTTAGCCAGAAAGGTGATTAAGTACTCTTGGTTCACTTGAACATTGTAAAAGAGCAAATCACTGAGTATGATTACTCTAGTAAATCTTGTATTAGGATTATAGGTCTCTGAGTGTAATTTTTTATTTCAAGAAGACCATGAAGATCAATCCTAGCAATGGAGCTTTTCTGAAGATTAGAAGACTGAAGATTGCACAAGGTTTATGAAGACATAAAGGTTTAGTCTAACTCAGAAAGACTATGTCCTTAATCCTTTCTTAAGTATATTAACTTACTTTCGAAATATGATTCTGGACATATGACATCATGAGAATAGAGCATGCAAGCCATCAGAAAGGCTCATGTATCCGTTGAGACTATAGGACAATGAACAGTACTATGCATTAAATGCATCGGCGAAATCTTTATAGCGATCCTCTACGAAAAATGAGATAGTGACTTACAGTACATAGTTCAAGATATAAGCGGATATAATTTGATGGAAACTGTGGATATAATTCAAGCGCCTCTCAAATTTATCTATATATATCACACACTTAGATGCTTGAAGAACATACCTTAGAGCGCTCTATCTTGCAAAATTACCATCAAGCAAAGTATTCTCTCAAGCACTCTACTACCCTTCGAAAGCTTTACATTGCTTGAAGAATCACTAGTAGTTCTAAGTTGTCACGAACCTTAACAAGAGATTGTTATTAAGTGAAAGAGTTGAACTATCGGATACCCTTACGAAGCTCATTCTCGAGCGGACATCAATTACTTGGGTTAGTAAAGAAGCGGTGCCATCCTTTGAACAAGTGTATTAAGTAGTCTTGTTACATTTGGCTCTCTGAAAACATAAGCGAAAAGTTATCTGAAGCCTTTCGACAAAACCTTATAACCAACACCATCAAGGCGTGGAGTAGAGAAAGTACTTGATTTGGGAAATGGGGAATAACTCGAGGTTATCGAGTAGAGGAAGTACTTAGCTCTAGGAGGTGAGGAATAACTTCGGAGGAACATTTGGTTGGGAACCATTTGTTTAAGAATCTTAGAATAGGATTATTGTAAGGTAAACTCGATTATATGTTCTAGTGAATTCTAGGTCTCGGAAAGAGCGAAGTGGATTAGTTGGAGGATTCGCCACCTCAGGATACCACTATATTTCTTTGTGTCATTTACCTTTCTGTATTTACATTTCAGCAAAGCACACACACACACACTTATTGTTTCTACACTTACCTATCTTAAAGTCTTCCGCGCTCTGAGAAACTGTGTTTATCGACAAAAGTTTTAAAAGACTATTCACCCCCCCCCTAGTCTTTTACTTTGCCGTTATCTGGACCAACAAGTGGTATCAGAGCGGGGAGGTTCACAAGCCTATACCTTTGAACCTAGATCCCCAGATAGGTGAAGGAACTTTGTCTCTTTTTGAGGACTATATAACTTGTGTGTTAAGTGTGCAGGTATGTCTCTGAGTGATGCACCCGTTCTGAAGCCAGAAAACTACGAGAAATGGAAGAACAACATGATGCTCCATCTGGAGGCCATTAGTGACGAGATGATCTATGTCATCAATGAAGGGCCTATCAAAATCAGATAACTCAAACAAGTTACTGAGGTGTCTGATGGAAGAAAAACCTTAGACAAGGAAGATGGAAGCGAGGATATGGCTTCTAGTGATAGTGGTCATGTTGCTCGTGGAAGCATTATGTATGAAGACAAGCCAAGAGAGCTCTGGACATCTGAAGATGCCAAGAGACACAGATTGGATGGTCAAGCTCGTAATGTCATCATCAGATAGACACCTGAGCACATACGATTAAGCGTGGGGTGCTAAAACGGCGAAAGTTTCCTGGCAACTAATTGAAGAAATCTGTGCCGGAACTGAGAAAACCAAAGAAAACAAGTTCGAAGTTCTTATATTGAAGTTCCAAAACTTCAAACAAGGTCCCACTGAAACTCTGGAAGAACTTTATTTCAGGTTTACTACACTTATGAGTGATATGGCTGCACTTGGTGAAAGCAACAGATACTCCCAGCTAGAAAAGATTAAGACTATTGTCAGAAGTCTCAATCACAACTGGGAGCACACTAAGTTCTTTTACAAGGGATGCCAAATATTACTCTAGTAGAGCTCTTCTCTCATCTTGCTACTGTAGACTATGAGACAACTCAGAGAGAACAAACAGCTGAAAAGTTGCAAAGTGTTGCTCTAGTTTCTCAAGGTTCTTCTGAAAAGAAGGATACCAAAGATGCATTTGAAGAAAATGCTCTTGCACTAAGACACATGAAGAAATTTGTGAGTCAAGAGATTGAGAGAAGAAAAGCTAAAGAAAAGCTGAAAAGGCATCTTGGCCCAAACTATCATCAGTACAAGAACATATAAATGAACAACTCTCTGAACACCCCCATTCAGAAAGGTCTTAGCACTGAAGCTGCAGAAATAGGAAATGATATCTGCCTCTTTTGCCAAAAGCCTGGTCACTTCAAGAGATTGTCACCTTTAAATAAGCTCGAGGCGGTGACAAGAAGACGGAAGAAATTTCAAGAGAAATCAAAGGGCCTTCTTGTTGAAGAAGGAAGAAGATTCAAATTCAACTTGATGCTCTAGACATTGAGGCAGATTACGAAGATGGAGATTCGGATGACTCAAACCTACCATCACGAGTGTGTGGAATCACCACGATGTAATCGACTTGACCTTAAGAAGAATGAAATGTGTGGAGTTCTTTGAGATTCTTTGGTCGGACATCTCAAACATTGAAATGTGTCTTATGGTGATGAGGTAACTAATAATTCACAATTTACGTACTATGAGGTGATGATGGAATTGAGGATGCAGGTTGGTCGAGAATGAATTGGATCGTTATGAGAAAGAATTTACGGAAGCAAAATCCAAAACCGAATTCTAGAGGAAAGCAAAGAAACTCTTGAAAAGAGGTTTACGAGCTAACTAAATGTTGAGAACAAAAGCTGAAATAGCCTTTAAAGCTCGGATATCGAGAATGAAAATTCTCACAAACTAGCCTTGGATGAACTTAATAAGAAAATGATGAAGGCGCTTTACGAGAATGAAGAACTTCGAAAGAAAGAGCTATCCTTCAATCTTATGCAAAGGCTAGTGACACTCTCAACGAGGTTCAATCCTATCTAAGAGATCCCTCGAGAAAGGTGGACTTTGACTTGATGAACAATCGAGTAATTCATCTCCTCCAGAAGAAGAGTGATGAAAGGTTGACCTTTGTAAAAAGTCAGCGAATGGTTCTTCAACCACCTATAGCATTGGTCGAAAGCTAGGGTAGTTGACAAAGGAAAAGGAGTAGCAACTGACCTTTGAAAGAACAACAAGTTCACAAGAAACTTGTGGATAAGGTTTACGAAAAGAAACCTGACCTCGAGATATGCAACCATCCACATTGCTACATTACTAGGAAAGGAAGAATTGCTTTGGAATAGGCAAATTCTCTCTTGTACCATTTATGAAAATAAAGATGGTGCGAGAAACTAGTAAAGGCTTCTAAGAGCGTATTGAGAAAGCGAAGGTGTTGAAATGGCATTGGCTATCGTGCTATTGGAAAAGTTCTTGGCAACAATATAAGGAAGGACAAGAACAATGGCGCAAGGCGATATTGCGTAGCAATAGGCGAAGTGGAAGAAATCTCAAGCCTTTGAAAAGCGGAATGCGAGCTAGAAGGAACACAGTCGGAAAGGCTAAGTTTTGAAAAGCAACCCGAAACCGAGGTCGAGAAAGCACGAAAGGAACACCTAGAAACACCCAAGAAGGAAAATTGAGATCAAAATTGCTTGATTTTATTGCATCTCCTTGATCAAGTTAGACAAAACAAACTCCCAAGAAATTCACTAAAATGTGGATTCCTCTTTGGAAGAATGTTTAGTCTAAATGGTTCTATCTGAAGCAAGAACCTAACTCCTGTTTCCTGTTTTGTGCAGAACGCCTCTTGGACTAAGGCTCAATGGCTATTTGATAATGGATGTGGAAAGCACATGACAGGAGACAAAGCAAATCTGGTCAACTACAAAGCTTGCAACAATGGACGGACATGATTTCTTTGGAGGAGAATTAAATCCCTCTCGGGATTTGTAGCGTCAAATTAGGATCATTAACAATCAACGGCGTATTACATGTTAAAGGTTTGAAATATAATCTATTTAGCATGAGCAGGTTTGCGACAAAGGGATTCCTTTGTGAAATCCAAAGCAAAATATTGCAAACTTATAGACAATAAGTCAAAGCAGACAGTCTTGGTTGCTCGGCGGAAAGGAAGTCTTTATGTTGCCGATTGGGCATCTGACACAACTAAAGAATGTCTCATGGTGAGTCAATTAGGTCACCTGGAAGAGCCTTGGTTATGGCACAAAAGATTGAGTCACTTGAATTTCAAAACTCTGAACAAACTTGCTAAGAAAGAGTTGGTGGTTGGCCTTCCCAAAACATCTTTCAGATTGGATGGTATACATTACTTTGTCGGATGGAAACAATCAAAATCTCTTTCAAGTCAAAACAAGACACTCTAGTGTTAGACCCTGCAACTATTACACATGGATCTTTTGAATCATACGTAACTAGTTATGCGGGAAAGAAGTATGAATGCAGTTGTTGTAGATGACTTCTCAAGATTCACTTGGGTTGTCTTTCTAAAGCACAAATCGATGCTAGGGTGGAGATACCAAACTTCTTTGAATAAGCTTGAAGTCATGAAAAATGACAAAGTATCTGCAATCGAGCAGGACCATGAATGCTTGAGTTTGTCGACCCGATTACATAAAGGAGTTTTGTACCGACAAGGTATACAACACCAACTTTCCTCTGTAAGAACACCACAACAAAATGGTGTTGCAGAAAGGAAAAATAGAACCCTTAAAGAAGCAGCAAGGACAATGCTAGCTGACACTGAAATAAGTGAAGTTTATTGGGTTGAAGCTGTAAACACAGCATGCTACACTCAGAACATATGTTTGATAAACAAACACCATGACAAGACCCCATATGAACTCTTGGTTGGTAGACCCCCTAATATCAAACATCTGAAAGTATTTGGTTGTACATGTTTTGTTCTTAACAATGGAAAAGAGTATCTAAGAACATTTCAACCAAAGGCAGATGAAGGTGTGTTTCTTGGTTATTCTTTGAATAGCAAAGCATACAGAGTTTACAACAAAAGAACAAAGAAGATTGAAGAATTAGTTCATGTTGTACTCTATGAAGGAAGCAAGAAAACACCCCTTGCTGATGAACTCTCAGAAAAGTTCAAGGAACTAATGATAAAGGATTCTGAAGAAGAACCCTCAGAAAGGAAAAACATCATTGTGGAAAGAGAGGATGACTCTGACGAAGAAAAGCATGAAATGCCTAGTAACAACCAGATGATTCTCAGACATGATGAAGAATATCCTATGAGAATTCCAGAAATGGAAACTGAAGATGTTCATCAGAGAGCCAACTCTGGAAATGACCTCTCTGATAAGCATGTCCCAAAATGCTCTCACACTGAGCAAGTGTCAGACATTCACCGCTCTTCTGAGGTGCAAAATGTCACAGATACTGAAGAAGTATCCAGTCATAATCATAGTGATTCACATTCAAATCACATAGATGTTGACCCTACTAGCCCTAAACCATGATGAGATGGATCAAGGATCATCACGCAAAAGATGTGATTGGACGATCAATCTAGTTGTTAGGACTAGGAGAGCAATAGCTGAAAATGCTAATTCTCTCTTTGGATGTTTTATCTCAAACATTGAACCAAAAACTATAGAAGAAGCATTAAGAGACCAAGACTGGATCTCAACAATGCAAGAAGAGTTGGATCAGTTTGAAAGAAACAAAGTCTGGAAACTAGTTCCATTTGTAGAAGGAATATCTGTGATTGGAACTAAGTGGGTTTTCAGAAACAAGATGAATGAATCTGGTGAAATAACCAGAAACAAAGCAAGGTTGGTTGCGAGGATTCACCCGGTGAAGGTTTAGATTTTGATGAATCATATGCACGGTTGCAGTTAGATGTAATAAGACTCTTTACGGCCTTTGCGACTCATAAAGACTTTAAAGTTTATCGGATGGATGTCAAAAGTGCATTCTTGAATGGTGAACTTCTGAGGAAGTCTATGTTGAGCAACCACTGGCTTTGAAGTTTCCCGGAAAGTAGAATGGTCTATAAGCTCTGAAGCTCTTTATGGTGAAAGCAGGCTCCAAGAGCATGGTATGACACTTTGGCCAAATACCTTACGGAAAGTGGTTTCAAGAAAGGTGAAGTTGATAAAACTTTATTCACTTTAAATCATGATGGAAACTACTCTTAGTTCAAGTATATGTTGATGACATCATATTTGGATATAAGGACAAACAACTTTGTGATGACTTTGCAAATCTCATGAAAAGTAAATTTGAGATGAGCATGATGGGAGAATTGAACTAGTTCCTAGGATTGCAAGTCAAGCAACTCGATGATGGAATATTCATTAGTCGGACAAAGTATGCAAAGACATGCTCACAAATTCAATCTTTAGCCTTTCTGAAAAGAATGCTAAGATACCTATGAGCATAGGAACCAAGATGACCTATACTAAATCAGATAAGAGTGTTGATGAACTCAAGTATAGGAAATTGATAGGTTCACTACTTTACCTTCTTTAGCGGACAGACGATATTCAATATGCGGTTGGAGTGTGTGCTAGATTTCAAACAAATCGATGCAATCACACTACAACCTTGCTATGAAAATATTAAAGTATGTGAAGGTACACTAGATGTAGGGTTGTGGTATCCTAAAGAAAGTGGATTGAGTTTGGTTGGTTACTCGGATCTTTGATTATCTTTGGATCAATGCTTGATAGGAAAAGTACCTCGGGAACTTGTGGGTTTACGGAACTAGACTTATCTCATGGTTTAGCAAGAAACAAAACTCAATTGCAACTTCTACCAGAGGCTGAATATATATTGCTGGTTGTTGTGCAACACAAATTACATGGATTCAACAACAACTCGAGACTATGGACTCGATGAAGAAAACTCCCATTTTACGTGATAACACAAGTGCTATTGCAATAACACAGAACCCTAAGTTCTTTGCGAACAAAGCACATTAATGTTATACACCACTTCATCGAGACCATGTTGAGAAAGCGATATAGAGATACTCAAGATTGTACGAAGACCAACTTGCAGATATCTTCACCAAGCCCTTACAAGAAAGCGGTTCTTGACTTTGAGAAACAATCTTGGATTAATGGAGTTACCTAAGAATGAAAATTGTCACGAATCTCTAAAGTCTGAGTAAGTGAGGTAGAAAAGAAGTAGGCCTCACGAGCGGGTTCTCGAGAAAGCGAGTTGAAAAGAAGTGATGCAAAGGCATCGAGTAGCAACATTCGGAAAAGCAAAACATTTACGGGCGGGTATCGAGAAAAGCAAAGGTTGGTAGACACTTAATAAGTAAATAAAGCTAGAACTTACTTCTTGAGAGTGGGTCAAATACATTGAAACAATGAAGCTTGACACTTGAATTGAAGCTATTTAGTCATAAAGAGAAATGGACACACAAAGCCCAAAGGTATAAGTTACGAAAGTCAAACATGTACAATGTCTTGTATTTTTACCATTTTCATGATAAACAATATATAGATAAGGACTTGACACTCGGAATGATAAGCTCAAGCGATTAAGCTGTTCCTACTCTTTACTAAGTGACCTGATGAATGTAGCATATTAAAATCCATCAAATCGGCACATTACCATTTGTTGATTGATATAATTAAAAGATATTCAATATAAGCCCTTGATGAATAAGCGTTTGATCTCAACGATTGAGATTAAAACAAAGCAAGTAATGTCATTGATAAATGAGACATGGCCCTCGCATTTAATGAAGTACAAAGGACATACCATGCCTATCACGGATCTGAAGACGCATTCATATTAGGTTGTATGTATGTTGTATCTATGTACATTTTGTCTGCTATATATATAGGATTTGGGCAAAAGATAAACACTTTCACCAATTCCGAAATTTCAAACTTGCATCAAAACAGCAAAATCTCTCAAGATTTCTGCAAAATCCCTCTACAAACTTCGACTTCTTGTGCTTAGTCTTACGAAAAGATAGACTAATCTAGGTTATTGTGCAAAATTCATCGAAAAAACACTCCTCAAAACTCTATATAAGAGATGGCACGAAGATGACCACCAAGAACCTAAGGCGCATCATCTTCTCCCTTTGAAAAGCAAGGAGGAAAGGAACAAGGTGTTGAATAAATGCCTATACAGGAAAGTTTACCCCATCATTTGGAACCCTAACCACAAACTGAATTGGGGAGATTTTCTAGTAAAGAGGTATGTACCAGCAGTTATACATTCAAAACCAGAAAGGAAACTAATATTGGGGATGCTGAAGAATTCCCATATCTACAAGCTTCTATCTGCTGCACCCAGTGGACTATCCACCTTTGGATGTCTTGGAGTTCTATAACAACTCAAAATCTTCACAAAAGTTGTGAATGATGAAGAAGAAATACATGCGGTGAAGTCCAAGGATAAGAAATTGTTCTAGGCGCAAGACTTTACGCAAGATATTCGATTGAAAAATCGAGGAACATTTGAAGACATCAACATCGAGGGCCTTCCATGATTAAGGCGTCGAAGAGCTATTTGAAGCAATCCGGTTAGAAAATGCAAAAGGTTGCCGGAGACTTTGTTACGAAAGCCATCGAACTAGTCATCTCGAAGCTCTTGGAGTACTTTAGCTCTTATTCTGGTCCGTTGCTTTGATGGCAACAAAGGAGGAGTAGACCAGATAAGCATGGAGAGATGGATGATGATGCATCTTCTGAACAAGAAGCATGAAACCCACTTCAATTGGAAATCGCCTTCAACAAATTCCTTGGATATATTGAGAATTTGAGCCCAAAATCATCAATGGCCTTCTTGAGCGAAAGGCGATATGCACTGGTCTCGAGAATCATTACATTCTAGAAACAATGGAATTACTCTCGAGGCGGAAATCGATCACCAACTCCCTTTTGAGACCGCCTTTGAAGAAAGCGAAACTTCTGCTTGAGCCTTTTCGAAGCGAAGAAGAAGAAAGCGCACGACAAGGTGAGGAGGTCTCTGAGCAAGCTCAAGCTAAACCTCCAGTTGCGAGAAAGAGGACTCAGCAAAGAGCCTCCAAGTCCCTAAGCATACAAGAGGCACAACCTCTTGGAGACAAGGTCTCATAAGATGTTGGGCCTTGAAGGCAACTCAGAATGCCCCAAAAATCTGAACAGAATGCTCGAACTCTCCGGAGATGATAGAAATATCATAGATGGAGTGCACCAACTGAGAATAGTGATTACGAGGATGATGAAGTACTTGAAAAAGTACTCAAAAGATTGATATGAAACCCGTGGAGGAGCATCAAGCTCGGCTCTTGAGAAGACAAGAGCCCCTACTTGGTGAGAAGAAGAAGGCACTGGTGAGGAAGATAGAATCTTTGGAAGATCGACATTGCTTCCACATTCACAATGCGACACTTAATATTCTTTGAAGAAAACCACATTCTTGAGCAGGTTCCTCAACACCGAGAGAGCTCGACTCTCGAAGGGATCAAGCGAGATGGAGACTCGAGAATGATAATCTGAGAGGAGAACAATAATGAGCCGGAGAGGCGTGGAATCACCACAAGTCGAGATCAATGATCGGCTGACCTATTCGGTAACAAAGATAGTTTGTATCTAACATGTCGACATAAGTGCATATTAACTTGTTACTCATAAAATTTGCATTTATTCTGAATGACATGGAGACACACTTTCGGGGAAGAAAACACATCCACCTTGAATCAAGAAGAGGTTCCTCAACCTCGGAACATCAAGAAGAGCACATACCACGGTGGTGAAGTTATCTCTGAACAGAAATAACTAACTAAAATGCTCTTATCTTATGTTCTAATATTCTTAATGTCTCTTCTTAGGCTCCAATGAGGAAGTAGTGGTGGTGGAACCAACACCCCAAAACCTAGAGATTCGAGGTGAAAAGCTTTAGGAAGTATTCTTGAGCCTTCTGCTGAGAAGGTAAGTAATCAGTAATAGTCTTCTTCAAAGAATGCTCTGGAAAACCCACTACTAAATATTTTATGTTTGTTCTTACAGGCTCAGTCAGAAGGACAATTGGATGAATAAACCGTTGTGTTATCTCTTCCAAAAGAAACTAAAACTGCTGAACAAGCGATGTCTGCAGAAAGGTGCGAAACCCCAAGGTTTTACAGCAACATCTCTTGAGCTTCCTCACTTGGAAGTAAGTGAAGTCTCGAAGCACTTTTCCACCTATCTTTTACATTATGGTTTCTAAACATATTTGATTTTAATTCTCGGGCTCAGCGAAAGAAATGTTGATGAGGATCAGACTTCTCCTCACAACAAGGTATGTGTGGCCTCGGTGCCCAAGCAAGCAAAAATCAGCGAGATGAGCTAGTGTTTCTACATAGGTATGCTCAAAAAGCTTACTTTTGTACACAGATACTAACACAAGTGGTTTGAACAAAACTAACTTGAACACCTTCTTTCAGGCTCAAAGTCTAGTGCCAGTTGATTTACTCAAGGCTTTCCAGAAGCACACTTTAAAGAAACATCTCAAGTGCTTCAGACAATGGCAGAAACTCAGAAAGGCTGACCTTTCAAAATTAGCCAGAGTAATCGACATCCCGAAAGAGAGCAATCGCCTTCAATCTGGAAGATTATATCCATGCATTGCTCCCAGCGAGTCCTACTCATTTGCCACTCGATGCATGAAGACTTCATTCATGAAGTAGCACAAGACTTATAGCGATTTCAAGTCTGCGGATGCTCAAACCAAGGCGGATGGTTACCCATCTGCCTTGCCCAACAAACTCACTACTTATCCTGCTGAACAAGAAGAAATTAATGGGAGGATGATTACATTCCCAAATGTGATCAACTGGTTTCGAAGATAGCGAGGAGATGGGCGAAAATGATTTTCAAGAACCTCCCTCGAGCATCAAACGAAGCAAAGCATAGAGTGATGATGATTATGATCGAATGATGATCCCCAACTGGACAAGGCGGGATTGAAGCTAGCAAAGGAAGTGGAGAAAAGGCTACTCCTCAAATGCTCGAGCTCCATCATCATCACCTCCCAAGTCTCATCAAGATACCCCAATTTGAACACAATGATGCCATAGAAGAAATTTCAGCCGCTGAGTTTAGGATTGAACAACTCAGAAAGGTATTGAAAGAAGAGAGAATCAACATTGAGACTCAAGCTCTTGTTGATGAAAAGGAAGCCAAAATCAAGAAGCTCGAAGAAGCTAATGCCAAGGAATTCGCACTCCTAGATGAGCAAAGAAATTTGAAAAATCCCATTGTTGTCACAATTTCTTTGAGATAGATCTGATGGATGACAATGATGATGAAGAGCATGATCTTTGGCGCATCGAAAGACCTTCTACATCTTCTCATAAGACCGGCACACTTGATGGAAAGCAGAAGAAGATTGTCAATCTGCAAACAATCGAAAAGGATTATGATAGTGATCTTTGAAACACCTGACTTGATTACTGAAGCAGAAGATGAGAGACTTGTCACTCAGCACAAAAGAGCCCTACTTGCTCCTCATATACTCTCTGCACCAAGTAGTTCAAGAAGTGAAGAGCACCGTGCAAGGAATAGTGTCTTTTTAGAGCTCAGAAATACACTAGTTGCCCGAATCTGAAGTGCTAAAATCCATCCCGGAAGAGATGAAGCCATTGGGCTGCTTTACTCAACGAGCAACCGGCATAGCTCTCTCTCGGAAAGACCTAGGGTTGGTGGGGATGAGGATTGTAACAATGCTAATCACGATATTGAATGAAACCCGACCATCATTACGCAAGCTAACATCTAAGACCACTTGAAGAGCTCAGCGAAGGGCGAGGCGGTTAAGCGAGAACAGTGAAGAAAGAACTTCAAGAACTAGTCAGGGTGCACAACAATCACCAAAAAAACTTTGAAACTCTCTCTGAAGCTTATGCTATCATGAGTCAGTCATTCATGACTAAGGGGGAAGAAGAGATGCCTCAGAAAGGCAGAGGAAGAAAAAACAATCAATTCCTCCCTCCTCAAGTCAACTTGTCATTAAAAACACCCTTTGGAGACACCACTTGCTGAAGAAGTTGTTCCGGATCAACGACCGGAAGGTGAAGTATGATAACTAGGGAACCAAGTCCCTTAGGATCTCGGATAGAACAACGAGAATAATCTGAAGAAGGAAGACCAAGAAGAAGCGGTAATAGGTCAAGAAAGGCAAGTCTCAATTTTGGACTTCAATGATGATGAGGATGAATCGACAGATGAACATCCACTTCACAAGAAAAGAAGACGCAACTACTTCACAACCTCCTCTGGCGGCAAGACCTTTAGCGACGGAACCCTTACGGAAATACCAAGTCATTACAAGGAACATCCACCGGCCACATTGGCGGAAGAAAGGGTTAGAGGATCTCTGACGAAGGCCGCAAGCAGAAAAGCGAAGGATTTCGGTTTGGCGGAATAAACAATGAAACACATCGAAAGGCGGTGATGTCCACATTGATTATATGAAGACTAGTAATGAAGAATCTTCATATAGGTGCATTACGAACAAGAGAGGTATTGGATTACGGAACTACAACACCTACTTGTCAATGATAAGTTTCAACTCCATCCTCGACGGATCACGAAATGGAGAAAGCGACGAATTGCTAAAACATGAGCACCTTCATGCAGCTAATCTTTGAAGTAGAAAAGAGGAATGAAGCGAAAAGATGGATCTTTCTTTTGCTGTCCTTACCCAAAACACGATGATGTACACAAGGTAAGAAAAGCTGGATGGTAGCTTCTGACGGGAAGAACAAACTAGGTGTTTCAACCTATGAGTCATTCTATATGACATTGGATGAATACCTAGGTGATATACACTATCTGGAAGAAATATACAAGTATTTCAACCTATCTCGGTACCAAGTAGACCATGCACAGGTGCAGGAAAGTACTTACAGGTCAAACACTTTCTGCGGAAGAATCACAAACTTGGCAAGAGTTACCATGAAATATGTGACTTATCCAGAAAGACAGAGCTCTCTGTCAGAAGGATTCTTTATGACTATGTTCAAGAATGCAGAAAAGTGGATGATCATGTCGGTGATCCGAGAAAGTCTTTGAAGAACTTGAGGTATCTAAACCCAAGTTGCGTTTCTGAAGACTTGAAGACTAGTAACATTAGAATACTCTCTTAGAGCTTGGACTCTCATGTGTTCTAATTTACTTAGTATGTTTTATTACTTTTTGTAATCTTGCTGATTGTTTCTAAAATTCTCTATATGTAAAAGTTGCATCTCTTTCTGGAAACTGTACCTATCTGAAGATCATACTCTCAGATACATTTTACTAGATGACAACTTATCAGCAAAGATCACTTCTTGTGATTTGGTTGATGTTTACTACGCACTAAATTGACTAAAATTGAATATCATTTGAAATGATTAAGTGGTGGATTGTTTTCTCTTCCAGGATTACAATTTTGTAATAGGACTCGAAAGATAGTCATGGATGAATGATCAAAAAGGGGAATTTGTTAGGATCTGTTAGTATTTTGATCACTCATCACATGTTCTTATCTTAGCCAGAAAGGTGATTAAGTACTCTTGGTTCACTTGAACATTGTAAAAGAGGAAATCACTGAGTATGATTAGTCTAGTAAATCTTGTATTAGGATTATAGGTCTCTGAGTGTAATTTTTTATTTCAAGAAGACCATGAAGATCAATCCTAGTAATGGAGCTTTTCTGAAGATTAGAAGACTGAAGATTGCACAAGGTTTATAAAGACACAAAGGTTTAGTCTAACTCAGAAAGACTATGTCCTTAATCCTTTCTTAAGTATATTAACTTACTTTCGAAATATGATTCTGGACATATGACATCATGAGTATGGAGCATGCAAGCCATCGAAGGCTCATGTATCCGTTGAGACTATAGGACAATGAGCGATTACTATGCATTAAATGCATCGGCGAAATCTTTATAGCGATCCTCTACGAAAAATGAGATAGTGACTTACGGTACATAGTTCAAGATATAAGCGGATATAATTTGATGGAAACTGCGGATATAATTGACGCCTCTCAAATTTATCTATATATATCACACACTTAGATGCTTGAAGAACATACCTTAGAGCGCTCTATCTTGCAAAATTACCATCAAGCAAAGTATTCTCTCAAGCACTCTACTACCCTTTACGAAAGCTTTACATTTGCTTGAAGAATCACTAGTAGTTCTAAGTTGTCCTGAACCTTAACAAGAGATTGTTATTCGTGAAAGAGTTGAACTATCAGATACCCTTTCTGAAGCTCATTCTCCAGAACGGACATCAATTACTTGGGTCAGTAAAGAGCAGACTGCCATCCACTGAACAAGTGTATTAAGTAGTCTCGTTCTGTTTGCTCTTTGAAAACATAACTGAAAAGTTATACGAGAAGCCTTTCTGAGAAAACCTTATAACCAACACCATGAAGGCGTGGAGTAGAGGAAGTACTTGATTTGGGAAATCAGGGAATAACACCAAGGTTATCTGAGTAGAGGAAGTACTTAGCTCTAGGAGCTGGGGAATAACTCAGGGGGGACATTTAGTTGGAAACCATTTGTTTGAGAATCTTAGAATAGGATTATTGTAAGGTGAACTCAATTATCTGTTCTAGTGAATTCTAGGTCTCAGAAAGACCGAAGTGGATTAGTTGGAGGATTACGCCACCTCCAGATACCACTATATTTGTTGTGTCATTTACCTTTTTGTATTTACATTTCAGCAAAACACACACACACATACTTATTGTTTCTACACTTACCTATCTTAAAGTCTTCCGCGCTCTGAATTTATGTATCAGAAACCCCCCAAGTTTCTGAGAAACTGTGTTTATCGACAAAAGTTTTAAAAGACTATTCCCCCCCCCCCCTAGTCTTTTACTTGTCGTTATCTGGACCAACATGGGTTCTATTGCTGGATCCTTTGGGTTTCCACTACTACATCCGAGGGGATGGCCTCGGATCCGTGAACAAGGGAGAAGGCGTCTCTGTGTGGAAGTCCGAGTTGTAAATCTGTGTGCCTAGGGGCTGCGTCGAGATCATATGCTTATTGTCTTGGGAAGTCCTCAACCTTTTGTCCAAAATCTTGAGATGGTCTTGTTGGCGGCTTCTACTTGACCATTGGCTTGGGGATATACAACGGAAGTGCAGCGTTGTTCTATTTTGCAAGACTGGAGCAATTCTTTCAGTCTTACCGGGCCAGCCCGTTGTCGAGACTAGTACTCTCGAGAAGTCGGCGGCGGATGATGTTCTTCGGATGAGCGTCCGTACTACGCTTTCGGTGATGGTGGGCGCCTTACGCCTCGACCCGTTTGGTGAAATATTCCCTTTGCCACGATCGGGAACTTTTACGATGAGTTCCGCATGGAAAGGACCAACTATGTCTATTCCCCATTGATCAAATGGGCATGCTATGATTAGCGGAATCATAGGGTTGGTGACGATGTGGTATGTTGGCATAGTATTGGCGATCTTCTGAGCGCACGAAGTTGCGACATCTGTATCAATGGTAGGCGATAGTATCCTTGCCTTATGATCTTGAGCTAAAGTTCATCCCGGAGTGACTCCGCAACTTCTGCATGAATTTCCTCCATATGATCTTTGCCTCCACGGGACCGGCGCATCTCATGTGAGTCTTGGGTGAAAGATCTCTTGTAAAGATCCTCTCCCATTATGAAGTATCTGTTGGCTCGGCATAGGATCCTCCTTGCTTCTCTAGGATCTGAAGGTAGAGAGCCATCCTTGAGATAGTAAAATATGTCAGTCATCCAGCTTCTTTCAGTGCTCAAGAGGAAGACTTGTCCATTAAGATTTGCCAGGGAGGAGTCCGTGAGAGTCATCAGGATGACACTCCTTGTATCCAGAGCTCCTAAGGCCGAGGCATACTTGGAAAGGGCGTCGGCCTTTTCGTTCCATTCCCTGTGGAATTGCTCAAGAGTGAATACGTCAAAGTGCTCCACCTCCTTCTTGAGAAGTTCTAAGTATTTGATCATGTTGTGTCCTTTAGCGACAAAGACCCGAGCGGGAGTTCTGAGTTGGGAGTCTGTATAAGCTTTGATTCTTTTTACTTGAAGAGCTTTTGCCATCCTCAAGCCGGTGAGCAGTGCCTCATACTCGTCCTCGTTGTTTGTTACTTTAAAGTTGAGGGTGATGGCGTATTCCAACTTGGCCCCCTCAGGGCTTTCAAGAAAGATTCCTATTCCTCCTATTCGTCCGGTAGCGGATCCATCCACTTGTAACATCCAACATTCCTTGTTCTCAAGTTTGCTCTCTGATTTAGTAGTAGGCACTTTTCTGTCTTCCTGCTTCTTGTTGGAAGATGCAGGTGTCGAAGTGTTGGTTACTTCGTCTAGGAGGTACATACGTCTCACCCTCAGGGAGTCATCCATAGGTTCCTGATATCTGGACCAGGGCTGAACGTTACTTCTGAACATCTCTTCAGGCTCATTCTCTTTTGCCCTTTCTCCTTCTGGGGTATCCTTTCCTTGGGTGAGCATGATGTAGCTCACGACCTCCTGTGAGCTTTTGGTTCCTTCTTCCATTTCCTCTGGGTAATCGCGAAGTCAACAAGGACTTTAGCCTTTTTAGCAGAGGGGGCTTGGTACCCGATATCATATTCACTTAGCTCGATCGCCCATTTGGATAAGCGTCCTGATTGATCTGGTTTGCCTAGGACATGTTTGAGTGGTTCATTGGTGAGGACCACGATCCGATGAGATTTGAAGTAAGGCTTGATCGTAGGCGGTGTAGACCGGTATGAGCTTCTCAATTTTGACATATCGGCCTCGGAACCCACGAGGGCCTTGCTCAAGTAATAGATCGGCAAGTGGTCATTTCCTTGTATCCGCAATCTGAGAACTCATGGCTTCATCGGTAGTAGCTAGATAGAGGTAGAGAGGTTCACCTTCTCTTGGTTTGGACAAGAGAGGTGGCGAGAAGGTAGCTTTTAAGTTATCGAAGGCTTCTTCATTCCTTTGTCCACTCGAACTTGTCTACTTTCCTTTGAATTTTGAAGAAAGGTAAGTTTTTCTCGGCTGACTTGGAAATGAAACGGCTCAAGGCCATCACTTTTCCCACGAGCTTTTGCACCACATTGATTGTCGTTGGTTGCGGTAAGTCTAGGATTGCCTTTATCTTTTTACGGGTTGGTGATACCTCTCTCCGTGACCATGTGGCAGGAACTTTCCTCCTTTACACCAAATGTACACTTTTACGGGTTTAACTTCATTCCATATTTCCTAAGGATGGAAAAGCACATGTTGAGATGCTCGATGTGTTGCTCTTGGTCTTGCTTTTACTAGCAAATCATCACGTAAAATTCCATGGTTTTGACTCCTCTTTGAACATCTTATTCACTAGTCGATATATGGCGCTTTGTGTTCTTGAGGCCAAATGGCATGACCTTGAAGCAGTAGACCCCTCCTGCCGCGAAGAAGGCCGTTTTCTTAACGTCTTCCTAGGCCATTCTGATTTGGTAGAATCCTTGATATGCATCCATGAAGCTTAGGAGTGCACATCCCGCGGTGGAGTCAACCAGGTGGTCTATGCGAGGTAATGGATAAGGATCCTTGGGCAAAACTTGTTAAGCCTAGTGAAGTCATTACACCTTCTCCACTTTCCTGGAGCCTTTTCAACGAGGACCATTCTGAGACCCGTCAGTGCACGACTTCCTCGATGTGTCCTGCTTTCATCAACTTGTCCACCTCTCCCGCTATGATAGCATCCTCAACAGGCCCAAAGTCCTTCCTCTTTTGTCGGATATGTTTTACCGTCGGATCCATGTTCAGGCGATGAACTGCGATCCTTGGGTCTATCCCCTTAAGGTCATCGGTGCTCCAGGCAAAGATATCGTGATGGTCTCGAAGGCATGTGATGAGCTTCATCTCTACTTCCGTGCTAATCTCTGTTCCGATCCGAGTTACCTTTTCTGAATCCCTCTCAATCAACTGAACCTCTTTCAGGGCTTCATGAGGCTCTATCCTGGCAGTCTTGGGGAATTTTTCCTTGAGTGACCCAACACCAATTTCTTCCTTTAATGGGGTAAGAGCCACAGGAGGAGGGCTCTTGGGTCTCTTAATGACCGAAAGAACGGGTACTGTGGCTCCTCTGGTTGACATGATGTAGCATTCCCAGGCTTCTCTAACATTGCCCACTTCTCCACCCACACCGTTCGGGGTTGGGAACTTTACCCTGTTGTGTAGGGGAGAAGCGACTGCTCTGAATTGGTTAAGTCCTGGGCGACCCAGGATCACGTTATAGTCGAATGTGTTGTCGACCCCCACAAAGAGGATCATCTCAGTCACCCTTGTAGGGAAGGCGCCCATAGAGACTTGTAATGGTATACTTCCAATAGGACGCACTATAGAGCCCCCGAATCCTACCAAAGAGGTTTGTACTCGCCCGTACTGAACGTTACCCAGGCGCATCTGTTCCACAGTTCTCCTAGATATTACATTGGAGGAACTCCCTGTATCAACAAGTACCTTATTGACTTTGTAAGTGGCGATGACTAGAGAAATGACCAAAGGTACGTCAGGATCTTTAAGTTCTCCTCCACGGGCGTTGGTGGGGGTATCTCACTGTCATCAAAAGTGATGGCATTCGTTCCTTTCAGAACCGGTGGAGCATAGGTTCTGTCGTTGTTTCTCAAATGTTGCGCGGTTCTTTCCATTGCGTTCCGGCTATCTCCTCCAGTTGGACCTCCCGCAATGGCATTGATAACCCCGCTATAGGGGAGATTTTCCATTTCCATATCTTCGTGATACCCACGGTATCTTTGGGTATGGTGGGGTGGGATCTCTGTCGGAGGTGGCGGTAAGGATCCTGTTGGAGATTCCGAACCATGCTCCTCCCTCCTTTGTTCATTCTTACGGTATGCGGAGGGTTCTTCCTCGTATATTGGTTCCTTCAATTTGCCACTCCTTATCAACCTTTCTATTTCTGTTTTCAGCTGGACACAATCCTCAGTCGAATGACCTTTGTGCTTATGAAACTTATAGTATTCCTTTGAAGCTTTGTTCTTCTTGTTACTCCTTGTAGGTTTTGGCCATTGTATATCTATGTATTTCTCAATAATAGAGGCTAAGATGTCGGATCTCTTGGTCTATTGAGGCGAGTATATTCGGCGTATCTTCTTGGTGGTGTTCTCTCCCTGCGGAACATCCTTCTTTCTCTAGGTTCCTTCTTTTGTTCAAACTTTCCTGGACGGGGAAGGGGTTCTTGTCTTACTTGCTCTTTTCCCTTTCTGGTCCCGGCTCTTATTGGGACATTTCTCCTGTACTCTTCTCCATCTGAGGACTCCTTGAGATATCTTCCAAGTACTTTCCAGTTGTGATTTACTCGTTGGAAAGCTTTATTCTGAGATCATCGTTTTAAGTGTTAGCGTACAGTGTCGGACCCGTTCTTTGATACTGTGAGGCTCTACTTGGCGCACTTCGGCATTGAAACGGACAAGGAAGGTCCTAAGGTCCTCGTGCTCTTTCTGGATTACTCCTGCCAAGTGCTCGACCGATCTCTTTCTCATCTTTGCTTTCTCAAACCTTTTCGGGAAGAGGAAGCTATATGTCGTAAGATTTGATGGAGCCATTGGGCAAAGAGGTCCACCAATCCATTGCCTCTCCAAAGAGTGTAGTGGAAAAGTTGAGAGCTTTCATGTTGTCATTCAGGTAGTTGGTCTCCATCTTACTTTCGTATCTAGTAAGGTGCCCCACAGGACAAGTATCCCCGTAATAGTGCTCAAGAGTTGGGATAGTGGAGTCGGGGCGCTTCCTTTCCCTCCTTATCTCATCACATAGAGGATTAGGAGCTCTAAAGTCACCTTCTCATGTGCCTTCACCATCTTGCTCAAAGTGGCGATTTGAGTCTCAAGGCCTTTTGTTGGACATAAATCGCTTTCGTGTTAGCTTCTCGCCAATCCTTGGGTTGATGGCCACATCGGAGGAAGATCATCACGAGGACTATCGAGATGCTTTACGCCACGTGGTCTCTTAGCGCATCTTTGTAGAGCCCCATCGGCTAGTTCGACTTCATCTTCTCGTGGCATTATCGGACTTCTCTCCATTTACGTGAAGCGGCCCTCTATTGAGAAGGTTCCTTAGGTCCTCCGGTTAGTGGTTCTCTAACCATTGTTGGATTAGGCGATGTTCATTCCTTGATTCTGTGAGTTGACTTGTCTTGGAATTTCTAAGGGAGGAGTGAGTTGAGGAGGTGAAGATTGTTTGATCCAAAGCACCCTTGAATGGTGGTGAGTAAGAGACTAAGCGATTCTCATTCATTCCAAACTCACTTGGGCGAATGATCGCCCATTTGGAAGGGTGAAGTTTCTTCCCGGAGGAGGACCATGTGTTCCTGACGGAGGAACTTGTCCTTAAACTCCGAGTGTCTGTGTCTTCATTGGTGGATAAACGGCTCTTTCCTCCTCTGAAGAGAGGCTAGCGGTGTGGCCATCACTTGGGCAGTCCATTGTGTTTCTTGAAGAAGTTCTCGCCACCCTTCCCCTCCGAGTGGGAGGTCTACCTCTTTGCCTTGGGGCAGGCGTGCCAATCGCGGTAGCGTTGGTTCTTACTGACCTTCTTGTTCTTGCCATTACTGAAGAGAACAGAACTTTTTGTAAAGATTCCCAGTGAGGCGAAAATGTTGAGGTAAAAGTTCCCCGACCACTTAGAGATTATTCTATCCCTTTGGTAATGGCCAAGATAACCTTAAGTCGAGCTCCGTCTTGAGTAAGACCCAGCGCTAGAGCACGAGATCGAGCTTGGTAAGAACACTGACAAGTGACTTGAAGGGGGTTAGGACCCGGCTTGCTAAGTGTCGAACCGGTATTAGACTTTACTCGAGAGGCGAAGATCTACTACGTGTGATAGTCGAGGTTGGAAGTGATTATTGCTTACCATTATCATGGGAGTGTGTGCCTATATAGATTTCTCCCCAATTGGGAGGGTTCCACGAGATCATGCCAAGTGTAAGGCCTAGATTGAGCCACGAAGGCTTAAATAGGCCCATGGCCCATTAATGACACTTGCCCCATTCCACTTTGGGCTTTTAGGGGTAGTTTAGTCATTAATGTGAGAGCATTAGAGGTTTTGATAGTCTGTTGTGGGTCAAGGTCCGAATAGGTTGGTCCGAACTGTATTGGGTTGTCTATGGGGAACTTCCATAAGTTTGTCCGACTCTTCTAATTCGGACCTTGTGGCTCGGACCTCCTTACTCTCTAGTGCGGTTACTTGGTTGCTTGTGAGATTGCCATGGTTACGGACCCTTTGGAGGGGTCAGAGCTATTACCGTTCAAGCTCTCTCTGTCCTTCTCCTCCAGGATGGGTCGGACCTGAGGGGCCTAGGGTCGTATCATAGTGTTTCAGATCCTCAGACAACTTGGGACGCCTTAGGATTCGTTCCAAAGGCGCCTATGACGGATTGGACATATTTTCGTATTAACAAAAGTCATGCCGTTCGGCCTTAAGAACGTTGGTGCTACATACCAACGATTGGTGAACAAGATGTTCAAAGAAGAGTTGGGCAAAACTATGGAAGTTTAGGTGGACGACATGCTAGTAAAGAGCAAGACTGAAGAGCAACACATAGAGCATCTAAATAGGTGCTTTTCCATCCTTAGGAATGCGGAATGAAGTTGAACCCGAGAAGTGCACGTTTGGTGTAAAGGGAGGAAAGTTCCTCGGTTACATAGTCACGGAAAGAGGATCGCGCCAACCCGAGAAAAAAATAAAGGCAATCTTGGACCTACCACAACCAAGGACAATCAATGAGGTGCAGAAGCTCCTTGGAAGGGTGATGGCCCTGAGCCGTTTCATCTCCAAATCCGCCGAGAAAAACCTACCCTTCTTCAAAATTCTAAGGAAAGGAGACAAGTTCGAGTGGACAAAGGAATGCGAAGAGGCCTTGGATAACTTTAAGAGCTATCTCCTTTCACCACCGCTCTTGTCCAAACCAGTAGAAGGTGAACCTCTTTACCTCTACCTAGCAACTACAGCTGAGGCCATGAGTTCCATATTGGTGCGGATACAAGGGAACGACCACTTGCCGATCTACTACTTGAGCAAGGCCCTCCTTGGTGCCGAGGCTAGGTATGTCAAAATTGAGAAGCTCGCCTTCGCGCTGGTCTACACTACCCGGCGACTGAAGCCTTACTTCAAATCTCATTGAATAGTCGTCCTCACCAATGAGCCACTCAAACATGTCCTTGGCAAGCCAGATCAGTTGGGGCGTTTATCCAAGTGGGCGATCGAATTAAGTGAATATGATATCGGGTACCAAGCTCCGTCAGCCAAGAAGGCTCAAGTCCTTGCCGACTTCCTGGTAGATTACCCCGAAGAAACAGAAGGAGGGACCAATAGTCCACAAAAGGACGTGAGCTATGTCATGCTCACTCAGGCGAAGGCTATCCCGGAAGAAGAAAGGACCAAAGAAAATGAACCTAGAGATGTGCAAAAATAATGTCCAACTCTGGACTAAGAATCAGGAACCCATGGATGACTCCCTGAGGGTGAGACACATGTTCCTCCTAGATGAAGTAACCAACACCTCAACACCTGCATCTTCCGTCAAGAAGCAGGAAGACGGGAAAGTTCCTACTCTCGCATTGGAAGCTAAACTTGAAGGCAAAGAATGTTGGACACTACAAGTGGACGGATCCTCTACTAGACGACTAGGAGGAATAGGAATTTTCCTTGAAAGCCACAGGAGCAGTGGAATCGCCATCACCCTCAACTTTAAGGTAACAAACAATGAGGCCAGTGCGAGGCACTACTTACCCGAATGGCAAGGTCTCTTCAAATAAGCGGATCAAAGCCTATCTGATTCCCATTTCGTAGAGTCCTAGTTTTCGGGTCTTTCACGCTAAAGGACTGACATGATCAAATAATTGGAGCTCCTCAAGAAAGAAGTGAGCACTTTGAAGTATTCACTGGAACAATTCCACAGGAATGGAGCGAGAAGAATGACGCTCTTTCCAAGTATGCCTCTACCACAGGATCTTTAGACCTGGTAGCGTCATTCGATGACTCTCATGATTCTTCCTGGTAAACCCCAATGGTCAATTCTTCCTCCTAGGCACGAAAGGATTTGGATGGCCGATATATTTCACTATCTAAAGATGGCTCTCTACCTCGACCCTAAAGAAGCAAGAAGGATCCTATGAAGAGCAGCGGTACTTTATCTGGGAGAGGATCTCTACAAGAGATCTTTCCTTTGGCGCTCACATGAGATGCCTTGGACCCCATGAGGTATGAGACCGTTTTGGAAGAAATCCACTTTGGGAGTTGAGGAGTCACTCAGGGGACGAACCTTAGCTCGAGAAGGTCATAAGGCAAGGATGCTATTGGCTACCATTGATAAGGATCTTGACTTAAGCTCGTGCTTGTGAAGGTATCAATACTATGCGACATACCTGGCATGACCAACCCTATGATTCCGTCAATCATAGCTTGTCCGTTGATCAATGGGAATAGACATAGTTGGCCCCTTTACCGTGTACGTGCGAAAGAAGTTCCTTATTGTCGCGGTGAGTACTTCACCAAATGGGTCGAGGCGAGCGGTGGCCACCATCACGAGAGCAGTAAGAACCTCCATTTGGAAGAACATCATATGCCGCTTGAACTTCCTAGGGTCATCGTTTAGATAGCAGACACAATTTTCGAGGGCAGTTGAAAGAGTGGCTCCAATTCTTTTAAATAGAACAGCGCTTCACTTCCGTTGGCTACCCTCAATCTAATGGTCAAGTTGAAGCCACCAACAAGACCATCGTTAAGATTTTGGAAAAAAGGCTGAGAACTTCTCAAGACAGCTGGGTAGATGATCTCGATGGAGTCCTGTGGGCACATCGGACAACAGCTCGCACCTCTACTCAGGAGACACCCTTTGCACTAGTCTATGGCTCAGAAGCGGTCATCCCCTCTGAAATTGCTGTGGAAACCCAAAGAATCCAACAATACCAACCTGTTGGAAATGAAATCGCAAGGATCTACGACCTTGAGCTCCTCGAAGACAAAAGAAGCAAGGCACTAGCTAACATCCTCCGCTATCAAGCTATGTCTGCCCGGGCTTACAACAAACATGTTCTTCCCAAGGATATACTAGTAGGAGACTTAGTCCTCCGAAGAGTTGATATCCTGAGCAATGTCGGTAAACTCAAGCCTAAATGGGAAGGACCCTACAAGGTCGTTGGGGCTAGAGTCAATGGAAGCTTCGAGTTAGAAGATGATCAGAGGAGAGCTCTGAAGAGAACATGGAATGCTAAGAACCTATAGAAGTTTTATGCTTAGGGTTACTCCACGAAAAATGCTACGTCATTTGTCAAAGTTTGTCATTTTCTTTTTAGGCCTCGAAGCCCACGGTTGTACTTGAATTTCCGTCAAATCAATACAACTTAGTTTTCCAATCTGAAGTGCTATATTTAAAATAACCATATTGCCTCGGACCCTTTAAGGAGATTCGAGCCAAATGGTGTAACGAATGATTGAGAAAACCAACTTTTCGAAGAGGAAAAAGCATACACAGCCAGATTCGGATGAAGGGATATAACGCCAAAGATACGTTACAACAAAGATCTTGTATTTCTCAAAAGTACAAATTACAAAGTTCGGACATGCCTGTCCGAGTCAAATAAAAGAAGGAAATTCTACATCGTTTTTACAATAAAAGGAGACGGTTCTTTTAGGGGTATCCACCGTCCGCCACGGACCAATCGGCTTCATTCCGAGCCTGAGCTTCTTAGCAGAACAGGATTAGCATCCTATCGAAGCAACCTCGTGTTAGAGTGACCTTTTTTAGGAATAGCTCTGACGTCCGAACCATGAATCCTTTACAACGATCATGTGCGTTCCGAAGCAGAATAACCGGAGAACAGAATGCACTCTCCGGACCAAGCTTATGATGGTCAGCGGCATCGATCCGTCTTCCCGGTAACTCGAGGAACCCTCACGGGAACCCCAATTCTGGAAACAAGTGACTAATGCGACGTACCAACAAAAGCCGATCCTGATGTAATCTGACTCGGATGGTAGGAATGAACAAATCTGAGCGACTCATTCTGAGTAGCATGTTTTCATCCCCGGACAATGGATAAGCTTAAATCCGAATACCTTTGGTACGGAGACGTAATCAAAGTGTTTTCTCAGACCATCTGCATCTTCCACCACAACCACTTTCTGGTTCGTGCTCATCCACACCACAAGAAAATGGTAAATGGTGGAAGGCGAAACGACTGAGATTTCATTCTCCGAAGCAATAAGTGTAGTAATTCCTGGAACCAGTGAGCTAGTTTGCTCCCCCGGGGCTGAAGTTGTTAATACACACTCTGACCGGAGAAAAATCTAACGCAGCGATCGACGAGATGTACTTCCGCGAATGGTAAATAGTGGAAGGGACAGGCAACTTTTGGAATTGATTTTCTGAAGTAACAAAGTGTTTGGAAAATCCCCGACCCAAAGCGAGCTATTCCGCTTCCCCCACTACAGCCCCGTAGAAAGAAAAATAGCACGGTGACCCGAGGGAGATCACTTCCGAGTGGCCCAATCTCGTCATTCCTAACTATGGTCCGACCCAAAGGACCTTGAAGTCGAAGGACCCTCAAGAACGACTCACACAAGAATGGCGGAATCAACCTACTCGTTGAAGATACTAGGACCCGGGGATCCGAATCACCTACTATGAAAGGGATGGAATGATCTGGCAAAAAGCCGTACAATCCCGGGGTATATATAGAAGTTAAGGACCAATTATAACTCGCCACGTGGACCGTAACCGCCGGCTATGGGCTTGGGCCTGGACTTGGGCCACTATTGGGCCAACCCGGAAACCGTTCACAATTCCGATCTTATTGAATGAATTATGTTGAACTATAGCCCATTCGGATCCGTCAGTCCGAGCCTGTCATGATAACTTCCGTAACAACCATAATCCGTGGAAAGTCAACTTTTCTACGGTGATTGTCTCCTTTTTCACAACCTTTTCACAAGTCAACAAGGTTCGGACGATTACCAATTTCTCTGGATCGGCGAGATTTAAACATCGAATTATTCCTACTTATTCTGATTTTGGTAACCCAATCTTACCTATCGATTAGCATTTAGAGCTAAGACCGGACGAGCGTCTTATGCTTGCGATCAAATTTGTCGATCAACTAAAAAGTTGCATTATTTGGAAGCATTTGGTCTCGTTGACTACGATCCAGCACCGATGTACGAGCAGCGGCAGCTTAAGCTACTGGTTTATTTTATAACCGAAGTACGCTATGAAAAACATGCATCTATTAAGAAACAACACAAGCATATGATAAAGCCGATCCGAGCCGTTGACAAGCCCGGACAAATGCAATAAATTACCAAATCAAAAATCATTATCCGAATACAGATATGATACCATCCATACAAAGCAACAAAATGGAAACATCGTCTCATGGTCCGAAGACCGGAATTATAGACTTCCGGGGCATACCCCGTCTTCACCCCTCTCGCTGACCGGACGACCCATCTTGTGCCCCGGAAGGACCTCCGATCTCTTTCTCGAGTGATGCTTGCAAATCCGCCAGCCTTTGGTCTTTGTCTTCCTGAGCCAACCTTTTCTCCCTTCGGACCCTCAACTCCTCGAGGAAAGGGGCATTGCTCCATCATATCGAGATCGAGAGAAGCCATGGGCCGGGCAGGCGGTCGGCCGATCCGGTTGTGCTCCACATGTTCCTCGAAAGGGCGAAGACATTGGACATCAACACCGGGAGCGAAGGCGGAAGATGCGGACCGCCATGGTTGTGCCGTGTCTTCAATCTCGTCACAGACTAGCTCCACAAACTTTTGAGCAAGTCTTCATCCAAGACACCCTACGGAGCAAACTCCGAGCCATCTGCCTCTTTGAAAGCAGTAATGCCTTCGGTTTCCAAGTCGCAGTCACTCGGGATCCATCCCCTCTGTCGTAGCTGCCCTATGGCTGCATCGAAGCCATCATGTCGAGCCTCGTCATACTTGGACTCAAGCATGAACTTGCAGGAGTCCGACCCCAAGAAGTCTTGGACTTTGTCTCGGACCTTGACAACTCATTGACATCATATCTTTGAGGTCAGGAAAACAAGCGTACTCGTTCACACTATCTTGGTGCACTTTTAGATCCTTCTCTAGGGACAGGATGGCACTCTTCAGCTTCGCCGCCTCCGCTTCGGACTCCTTCTTGGCGTGAGGCTTTCTTCAGCCTTTCGAACAAGCTAACCACCTTAGACGTCTTCGTCACCCGAGCAACCTCAGCCTTGGCTAGGTCCTCCTCCATTGTGGCCCTCCGACCCGCCACCACGGAGCACGCTTGAATAGCGGCAGTAAGCTACAATGTCCAGTATTATAAGGTCAAAAAAGGTTCCGAATCAAAGAAAGATAACAATTTATGGAAACCATTAAAACAATGGTTGGATTAGTACGTACCTTCTGGTGAATCGCGGTTAGCTCCGCAATCCGGTGCAGCTCTGGAGCCGCAGCCATCCGAGCCACCTCAGCGTCCATGTCTGGCTCGCTACTCATCTTCCCTTTGCCCTTCTTGGCCGGAGGGATCGGACCTTCGGACGGACGCTTCTGCCCGGCCGCAGCACTTGAACCACTGGCAGGAGGGTCCCGAGACACAGACCTCGAAGGTTTCTTTGCCCCCTTGGAACCTGCCACCTTGCCCTTGTCCGGGGTGGGTATCGCCTGAGACTCTTCACCCACTGCCGCCCTCCGGGTCTCCTCCACTCGGAACGTGGCCGCATTCCTTGGCTTGTCCATAGGGAGCACAGTAGACGTCTTGATGATTTGGCTCCGAGTTCCCTTCTCCATCTCCTTCCTCTGGGCGGCATTCTGCTTCCACTTTAGCTCGCGCATGGTCGACATGACGTACTCGAACAAAAAATCAGTGCATCCGAAGAACAAACGATAAATTTTTCGCGGAACAAAACAAACAGAGCAATAAAGCAACAACCGACTCGGATAAAACAAGTATATGACCGAATGAGGAAGGACTTACTCAAATCCTCCTTCCCATCAAAAAAGCTGGGCTCCGAAAAGCCACCTAGGTAGGGAAGGGGCTGGCAGATTAAGCCTCGGAAGAAATATTTCTTCGGGTCTTGATTCTTATGGAGCCCTTGCATCCACAGAGGAATATTCGAGCGGCTTCAATCCGACCTACCTCGGAAAATTTTTTCTCAAATGCATGCTGAACCCTCTCGCCTCGGACTAACCTGTTTCAATGCGAATTGACGAAGATGTACCTCTTCCACGGTTGATCCCGAGGAAGAGAGGATCCACAAAAAAGTATATGATTGGCGACATCTGGCGTATAGAAGAGTGTGTTCTTATTGCTTAAATTTACACTAAAAAGTTTACAAAAATTGTCGAAAGTCACCGGGATGCCCTTGTATTTACACATCACCCCGAAGCACATCAAGTTTCCGAGGAAGTTGGGAATGATCTGGTGTGGACTCAACCCCATATCATTCAAGATATCCATCATCTCGGACGCCATAGGCAAATGCCATCCACAGTGCAAACTTATCTCATGAACGCACATGTACCCGAGAGGCGGATTGTAGAAGGCGTGCGACTCATCCGGAATGAGAATCTCCACGGACTCCGGGATCTCATACCTCCTCCGAAGCTCCCCCACCTCCTCGGACGTCACAATAGATGGGCACATTAGCAATGAACAATCCTCGTTTAGCTCGCCATCCGGATCAGGATGAGTAACATCGTCCCGTGACCGAGGAACTTCACCCGGAACACGTCTTCACCCTTTTTACTGCCCTCAGGCAGCTCTTCTTCAGTTAGCCGGTGACTCGTACCCGCTGGTCCAGTTGACTCCCTCCGAAAAACATGAGCAGGAAGCATCTCCTCCTCTTCATCCTCCTCAGAACCGACATTATCAGTCCGATCCTCCTCTTCAACTTTATCATCCCCGGACAACGAACTCAACTCCACGACCGTCCGAAGGGGGGTAACAATCTGAACCCGATCTTCAACACCCTCTTCAAACATACTGACTTCGGCGGTGCCTCGGAGGTATCATGTACTTCCTCGATGTTAGGCTCCTGTGGATCCGGAATGAATGGCACTCGATTAGGGTTACTCCTAAAATTATAGCCTAAGTTGCATATGAGGGATCAAGAGGTCGTCTCTTGGACAGCATCAACACCCTGCACAGTAGAGACTTATGGGTAATCCTGATGCTTCGGAGACCCTGAACTCGGAACAACTAACCGAAGTAAAGAGCTTACCTCGGGCTCTTCACGGATCGGATGAGGAGAACGATCCAGCTCTTTCGAATCCTCCACACCACCAACATCAATCTCCTCGGAGCTGTATGATAGGGACAACGCTTCGGAATCATATCCTTCAGCCTCGGATCGGTTCTGACTATCACTCTCGGACATCCTAGGGAAAGAAAAGGCAATTTTATGAGCTTTAAGATTGTAGTCCGAGAGGCCATTTATGTAGATTAAAGTTACATAAATTGACGAACGGAGGATAGGGAAGACTCCGTCAGATGAGGTTAGTTCGGAGTTAGTAAGATGTCAGTTCGGTGTTAGTATTGACTGCTCAACATATCCGAAGCACACTATGTTATAGCCAACTACGGGATACGAAAAATAGGCATACATCCGAACATGCAACATTTTGAAGATGGACATATAAGATGCAGAGAAAACTTGGAAGTAAAGAAAACAAACAACTTACTTTTTCAGTTCTTGGATTGAAGGCAGCTGACTTTCCGCGGATAACTCGCTCCGAGCTTCTTCTTGCTCGCTTCGGATTGCTTAAACTTGCTTCGGACGTACTCAAATTCAAAAAATCCTCTTTCTATAAATGTGAAAGTGACATCGGTAAAAGCCCCTATTTATACGGGGTTAAATCTGGAAATGACCGTCGCCATTTTTCGTGCTTAAATCTCAATCGTACATCAAAATTCATCCAACGGCGTAGTACAACAATACCAAGTGAAATGACGCATTGGTACAAAATATTTACCTTACGATGACAAAAACACATACAACGAACTCCACCACTCTCGGGAGAAGGACACCACTCGACCTTGGATGGCGATCCATCTTACATTTGAGATGTCCCTATCCTTTTTTACAAGGATGGAGGATTTAACTCACCATCACACGGATCCTCATCCATTCGGATGTCCCGCTTCGGAACATCTCAGCCAGGTTGATATAAACCCTATCCTTTTTACAAGGAAGGATGATTTATCTCACCATCACACGGACCCTCGTCGTTCGGATATCCATCTTGGATCATCCCTTCACCCACGGAGTACAACTCAAGCGATTCTCATCCACTTAATCTAGCACAAATACCTCTTCTTTCTTTGATTTTGTTGCACTCGAGCCTTCTTCCTCGGGCAATTGCAAAAAGAGAAAGCAGGGAGGTGGGGAGGAGATTAAGTTAAGGACTAAAGCACGGATTACACCTTTTTCTACTTACGAGGGGCCAGTTGAGCAGAAACAAGCATCCTCTCCACTATTAACCATAGTTCCACAATTATCTTCTACTAAGATACTTGGAAACTAGGGGGACATATGTTGATACGGAAATATGTCAAATCCATCATAGACGCCTTTGGAACGAATCCTAAGGCGCCCCAAGTTATCTGAATTCGGAGGATAGTAGGTTCGACCACCTTGATGGTCGTAACCATGGGATCCGACCGGACACCCATCCAGATTCAACCTGACAACCTCATAAGCAACCAAGTAAAATGGCTCTCTGAGTAAGGAGGTCAGAGGCACAAGGTCCGAAGGAAAGGTACTTGACAGACTGAGAAGAGTATCTTGTAGCCAATCCAGTACGATCCGGACCAATCGTCCGGACCTGCCTCTTCAGACCTTAACCCGTAGCAGACTGCATCAAAGCCTCTAAAAACTCTCACATTAATGACTAAACTACCCCCGAAAGCTCAAAGTGGAAGGGGGACAGTGTCCTTCTTGGGCCGTAAACAATTGAAACCTTGGTGGCTCAATACGGACCTTACACTTGCACGCGATCTGGTGGAACCCTCCTATTTTGGGTTAATATCTATATATAGGGAACATACTTCAAGGATAAGGGTAAGTCACATCAAGTCGTAAGACATTATCGCTTCCTATCCTCGACTTTTATACCGAGTAGACCCTCACTCTCTCGCAAGTAAAGTCTCCTTCCGGTTTGACACCACATAACCGGGTATAAAATTCTAACCCCCCTCCAAGCTACGTGGTCAGGTCCTTACGTGTTGTCTCTTATCAGTACGACGGTTCTTACGGGCTTCTACTCTTTGGTCTTTACAAGCAAGGTGGTCTAGGTACTTAGTGTGAAGGAAAGCAAGGGAAATTCATTTAAGTGTTCGGGGGACTTTGCCCTCGACAGTCAGGATGCCAAACAGACCGGACGAGATAAACTCGGATGCCACCTTAACAATAAGACAAACGTATATATTGGAACCTCCAAGATACTTCCGAGCAGCTTGTGTCTCGGACCGTCACTGAGTTACCTAGGAACAGACCAACTCGACAGAGCTCGAATCATTCTAAAGGTCTCACACGGACCCATCAACGAGAATAGTACTCTGAGAGGTAAAAGGACCAATCTACCCTCACAGGCCCATCTAATGGTGTTGGACTTTCACATACTATTGGGCCATGGGAGCATTGTTGTCCAAATCCTGAACATACACTTGGCATCATCTTATGAGCCACTTCATAAGTACATGATAACTATAAATATAGCACAAGATCACACACATTAAGGTAAGTCAACTCATATCATAACTTCCCTCATAATTACTACATTGAGAGCTTCATTCTCTCTCTTGAGTAAAGTTTCTTCCCGATTTGACAATAACAAACCGGATTACCCTTCTAACCTCCCCTGACTTAGTCCTTTCAGGTGCTCCGGCTTGGACAAAGCTCTTAGGACGGACATCAAGTTGGAGGCGGATCTTAAATTGGGACTTGTAATAGTTTAGTTAGTGTTTGAGGCTCATACCCTCAACATTTTGGCGTCGTGCTGGGAATCCTTACAAAGGTTCCGTGTTTCAATCGGCGGATGGAAAGAACAAGAAGGGTACGGACCCGTACTACGGCATCGAAACTCCACCACCCGTCCCGGGCGTCCATCCAGACCAGCATAGCGGAAGGAGCGCGAGGAAGAAGATACGGCGATGGTCACCTGACAAGCCCATCCTCGATGAAGGAGAGCGTTCCATCCGGAAGAGTGCGTGATGTTCACGAGAATGTTGGACGAGAATCACGGAGAAGAGGCGTGCAAGTTCCTCCGGCGAGAACACAAGGTCCTCCTCGGTCGACATTTTACCATGCGGATGGTCGTATAGTCCGCACTAGTGATTTTGGATTAAGCGAGAATCAATTTGGTAGGCCTTTACAATCCAAGGTTATGCGGTCTAACAATGTCCAACCTCAACAAGTCACTTCGCGATGGCTAATCCGAGCAAGTGAGCCGCTCTATCGAGCGAGCAACGTCCGATCCGGCGAGAGGTTGGGGAATCGGCAACCAGGAGGACTTGCGGAATCTCTTAGGCGGAGAGCCTCGCTTCTCGGGCTCAACATGAAGGGCGTCCGAGCAGACGGAAGGCACATGTCGGGAGAAGGCGGAAGCGAGACTAGAGCTCATGATAAATACCTCATAAGCGAGAGATCATTTAGCGAAACCATTCCCATGGTCCCGTGGATGAACTCCGGCGGATGTAGCGATCCATCGAGGATGGGAGAGATGATGAATCTGGAAGAAATATATTCTCAACAAAATGCCTTGGAAGCTCGATTCTACATCTCGGACGTTCTTTGAAAGATCATGAAGCGGATAACTACTAGTGCACCAAATCCTTTATGTGATGATATCATGAAAGAAAAGGAAAGAAACAAGAACTTCGGATCAAGTGATTCCAAACTTGGAGTACTACTACGGAGATACTTGTCTGTGGGCCACTTGACAATGCAACAAGATGGATTCGAAAGGGATGAGTGATAACACAAAAGCTCTCACTTTCTCATCCACTCCCTTGAATAGCCATGGATTGGTACCTTTGCCTTTGAACAAATCAATAAAATCCTATCGGACCTCTCTCCAAGTTCACGAGAAGATTTGGAAAGTCGAAAGAAAGAAAGCGGACCGTGGAGCACTGGCGGAAGTTCTACAAAGAGAACAAGAGGATCTTAGGACTTTCCTAGATCACTTCAATGTGGAGGTCTTCGAGTTGAGTCTCACGATATTAAAGAGCGAGTCCGTCACTGTGCTAATACTTGGCGGAGAACTCGAAGGAAACTCTCTAGCGAGAAGTAAAGAGTGAAAAGCATTTGGATGATATTTGTGAGGAGGTGATGTGCGGAGAAAATCTGAAGAAGCGTTCCAATGAGGCTGGATCGAAAGGGAAGGAGCCAATGAAGCAAGAGCAACACCACGGAAGGTTCGATCCGAAGAAGGAATACAAAGATAAAGGTTTCATAGGAAAGGAGTCCGCCCGAAGGTATCACGGATTATACCCGTCTCAATAGGCGAGATCCGACATCTTGGCCACCATTATTCAGAAAAATTGGATGTTCAATGGCAAAGCCATCTCACAATGTCGGAAGAACAAGAATTCAAAAGGTATTGCAAATTTCATAAGAGGCATGGTCATGGGAGACGATTGCATTGATTGAAAACCAAGGTTGAGCATTTAATAAGAGGTTGAAAGTTGAAGAACGCGTCTATCTGACGAACCTTCTAGGCATGATAGAGCGGAGCGAAGGGAAGATAGAGCAGCAGAGCCGTAACCCCGTCCGCTATCACTGCCCCCTCCGCCGATCAATCATCCGTCTCGGACAGATCATCACCAGTACGAATACGATGATGATATTGAAATGGAGAGTCTTCCATATAGTGGAGTGATCAACACCATAGCGAAGGTCGATCGGTGGTGATAGCGAGGAATGCAAGGAGACGGCCCGAATCTGCGGAACAATGATAGATCTCTGTTGCTCCGTTGATCCGTGGAACTAACATTATCCTTCGATGATAGTGAGATTCCCCTTCCCTCTGGCGGGGAGGCGAGGACTGGATGACCGGATGTTCCTTTGGTGGTTTCCTTAACCATAGCAACCTATCGGGTAAACAAGATCCTAGTAGACACAGGGAGTTCCTCGAATATCATTGCCAAAAGAACAATCGATTAGATGAATTTGGGAAGAATTTAATGTGAAAGAGTTAACACCTCCATATTAGGATTCGGAGGTGAATGCGTCAAATCCTTTAGGAAGCATCATGCTTGGTATCGTTGGGTACACATTTAGCGAGTGACATAGCTTGATCCGTTTTGTAGTGGGAAATCAAACTTTCGATTATAATGTCATCTTCTACCCTCCATAACGAATGAAGTTTCCAACTCCCTACGGAGTTGGAGAAGAATTAGGAAACATCAGAAGCTTGGGAGTGTTACATCATGTCTAACTAGGAGAGCATCCGCTCATGTATTAGCGATCTCTTTAACTTCCGATCCATAAGTTGTCACGCCTCGAAAAGGAGAATCCCAACATTGGGTAAAGTCGAAGGACAAGTTTCCCAAAACCGCATGGATCGAACCTCATGAAACTCTCAAGGATGTTGAACTTGTCCTTTGGAAGTCGGACAAGAAGACTAAAATCGATCTGAGAGATGAATGCGGAAGTGGAAATGAAGCTCGTCGCTTGTCTCGAGACAATAGGGATGTCTTCGCTGGAGCATTGGCGACCTCGAGGAATAGATCGAGAATTATTTGTTCACCGTCGAACATGGATCCATCGATCAAGTATATCCTTGAGAGAAGAAAAGACTTTGGTCCAATTGAGGATGCAATTGTTGGTCCAGATAACGGCAAAGTAAAAGACTAGAAGGGGGGGGGGGTGAATAGTCTTTTAAAACTTTTGTCGATAAAAACTATTTCTCAGATATCTGAATAGATATCTGATAATTAGAATCAGAGCGCAGAAGACTTAATAAAGATAAGTGCAGAAACAGTTAAAATGTGTGTGTGTGTTGCTGAAATGTAAATACAGAAAGGTAAATAACACAGCAAGTATAGTGGTATCTGGAAGTGGCGTAATCCTCCAACTAATCCACTTCGGTCTATCAGAGACCTAGAATTCACTAGAACAGATAATTGAGTTCACCTTACAATAAACCTATTCTAAGATTCTTAAACAATTGGTTCCCAACCAAATGTTCCCCCTGAGTTGTTCCCGGCTTTCCATTGACCCAGTACTTCATACTTTCGAAACCTTTGAGTTATTCCTTAGATTCCCAAGCTAAGTACTTCCTATACTCAATAACCTTGGAGTTATTCCTTAGTTTCCCAAATCAAGTACTTCCTATACTCCGGTAACCTTGGAGTTATTCCCTGATTTTTCAAACTAAGTACTTCACATACTCCACTTGATTATGGTGTTGGTTTTGGTTTGAGTTGTCGGATGAGCTTCTTTAATAACTTATTGATTATTGAGATAGCTCGTGAATCAAGTATACTTAATACACTTTTCAATGTATGGTATCTTGTTCTTTTCTTGACCAAGTCTTAGTTAAATGTTGAAGAGAATGAATCTCGATACTTGATCTTCGTTTCAACTCTTTCACGAGATAGCTATACTTGTTTAGGATCGGGACACTTAGAACTTGGTGTTACTCAAGATCAAATGCTTTGGTGCATGAAAGCTTTGTGAGTAAGTAAGTTGCTTTGAGAGAGTAAGATGTTGACGTTTTATGCAGTTCAAGGTGTGTCTAAGGTATCTTCTCAAGCAGTCTAAGTGTTGATATGTATAGATGAATTTGAGTGCCGTTTGAATAGTATCCGTTAGGCTCAAATTCAAACTATTGATATCTGTGTATAGTACTGTAGCAGGTTTTGTCTTCTTCTTCAGAAGCTGCCGTTGCTTTTATTCAGACATCTCTGTCCGTGCATTAAATGCATTGTACTATACTTTTTGTCCTGTAGTGTCAACGGAACTATGCTTTGTATCAAAGACTAGTGTTATCTGATTCTTTGCACGTCCTTATCTTCAATCTTCAGATACCACTTATTTATTGAAACAACTTTGTTTGCAATATATAATTCTTTTTCAGAAATGTGGTTAATGCTCAAGGTATCTGAGAATAGATATCTGTGGACACTTTCCTTGTTTTCAGATAGGTCTTTTATTTCTCAGATATCTCTCGTGACACAGTCTGTTTAAAACTGTTCGTGTCTTTAAGATATCTGGCTAAGGTATCTGAACAACAGTTTCAGTAATCTTGCGCAGTTTCTTCAAGACTTCAATGTCGTTGAGCTTGTTCTACTTGGATGTCTTCTTCTTGGTCTTCTCTTCATAAAATAAAAATTACATTTTGAGACCTAACATCCTATACAAGATTAGCTAGACTATCATACTTAGTGAGTTTCCTCTTTTACAATGTTCAAGAGTCTATTGCTAATTGTTTATAGAGCTGTGAAAAAGTCCCTTCTTACTTAACTGACCGAGTACATTGCATGAGGTATTTGAGGCAACTTTGTGACGCAAGTCACCTTCCTTTACTCTTTATATTCTTGAGTGTCTACCCCTACTGGATACTTCCAGGAGTGTGAGAGTTAGTTGCATAGGATTCATTTGTGAGGGATTAGCGAGCTAGTACTTAAGTATTATTTAATTGAGAAACATTCTTGTTTGATTTTACATGCACTAATACGCGAGGTTAGTTGAGTACAAAACTTTTGCATCTTGTGAATTTATTGTTTTCAATGGTAGATTGGTCCTTGGAAGTTCAACTCTCTTATTTGTTTTCTTTTTATTTTGTCTTGAGTCTAGTTTTTGTCTAGGTTGTTTGTTTGCTCGAGAAACGAGCAAAGGTTGATTTAGATTTTGATGAGACAATATTTTAACGTCTCATTTGGTCCTTTTTAATCGTCTTTGTTAGTCTTTGACCTTAGTTTTATATTATTTTAGTGCGTTTTTATGTTTGGTTTCTTGTTTGTGTTTTGTAGGATTTTTGTGTCCTGAAGGTGAAAATCGGAGTGAAAACTTTGGTTCTAGATCATTGAATGTAGAGTAACTGGGCAGCGGAAGTGGATTCGGAGTTAGGACAAAGATTTGAGCCGCTTTAGCGAAGCTTGCAAAAGTAAAGTTTTACGGAGCAGTCTAGCCATTTTGGCCATAACTCTCTCATATGATGTCCGATTGACCTTATCTCGGTGGCCACGGAAATATAATTCAAAGGTCTACAACTTTCGTTTTGGAAGCATGGCGAAATTCTGTCTGCAGAAACAGTTACAGAGGTTTTAAGTTCGCTTGTGGCGAGATTTTGCGAAACAATTTGGGGACCTAAGCGATTGCCTCGCTTGGCAACTATTTTCTTCGCGTGGCGAGATTTCGCGATAGGCGATTTACGGCCGAATTCTGGACGGATTTTGTTCGTTTTTTCTCCTATAAATAGATTTCTTTCACCATAACTTCAATCATAACTTATTCTAAACCCTATTTGGGACCTAAGAACCCTAGTTTATCATTGATTGATCTTTGGAGCTTAGTTTTCATCTTGTAAGAATCATCGACGCCAATTCTTGGTAATTTATTGATAACTCTCTATTGCTTATCTACAATTCTTTGTTTTCTTCTGTCTATCGAATTGTATGATCTTGCATGCAATTATCACCATGTTTATGCTCTGCGTATTCAATACCATGCCTTCTTTCGTCTTCGATTCCAGCATTCGTTCATATAGGTTCGTCTAGTTTTAAATCTTATTAAAACCTTCAATTCAATAGGTTAGTTTTAAACCTTCAAAGTTGTTTTGGTTAAGGATGGTGGCATGACAACCCACGATTACTCTAGTTTTAAATATTCAAATTACAATCGGTTGAATTGAATTGATTGCTTTACTGTCATGACCGTGTGACAAATATGAGCGATTACCTAGTATTGAATTAGCATAACGGATCATCACTACCGTGTTCTCTCTTCTTTCCATTGATTTTCACCAACTAGTTTTCTTCTGTTTCCTGTGTTAGGTTTAGTTTAGGTAAAAAATACAAATTTCCAAATCTTGTTTTCTGCAAACATCTCTGTATTTGCTCTGCATCACTATAGTGGCTTAGTTAGCTCCTTAGTGAACGATCATGTGGTTAGCATTGTCTGTCTACGACGACTGCTTACTACTTATTTTCTAAGTATTAATTTGAGCACATCAGAGACCTAGTTCTCCGTGAGCTGATATTTTGAGCAATGTTGGGAAACTTCGAGCCCAAGTGGGCGGGACGACAAGATCGCCAGCTAGAGTGAACGGAAGTTATGAGTTGGAGGACGAGCACGGACGCCCACTCAAGCGTACTTGGAATGCTAAGAACCTTCAAAATTTCTACGCTTATGGTTTATTACACAGAACTCTGTCAGTTATATTTTTGTTACTCTTTTTTCATTGGCCACGAATCCCACAAGTTGTAATTGAATTTACGGCAAATCAATACAACTTTCATCTTTCGATTCAAATCGAAATTTGATTATTTACATGGCAAAGAGACTCTAACAACAATTACATTTGTACAATAAACAAAGTGCACATAATCCCCTTTGTACATGTTATGATCCGATATATCTATTCGGATCCACACAACATCTACAATACAACGGAAAAGTCAGTCATATTCTCCGAAATATGCCATAACTTCACCAGGGGATCTCTCAAGCAAAGGAACCCCCGGCATCCCAATAGCATCAATCCTTCCATTAACAACGAGTAGTGGGATGTACCTGTAATGCGAAAAAATCAAGAATCAATCTCCGGACATTAAGATTATTCAAAACACCCATTCGTTCAAATCCAAACACGGATATGACACATTGATCGTATTACGACCCACCGCTTGACTCCTCGAACAGGACAAGCTCCTACCGGGTGGATCATGCATACGACCGATGGGATCGTCCGTCGGTTTACTCCTCAGATCGGAACATTTTCCAAGATCTATGTTTCCTAACAACAGATCTCGAGCAACCCATCCCTCTAGACCCACGCCACTCTCAAACTCAAGACAACATGTACCGATTTGAGAGTGGGCCAGAATCTCGAGGAAGCTGATCGAAACCATCTTCCTATTAAGACAGCTAGGTTCAATCTGCCTATGTAATGGTGCCAGATGAATCCGAGCTTGAGAAAGAAGAAAGAAATTTTCAACATAACGGATATTAGAATCGGAATTGTACGATCAGTGCAGTTGAAAACTCGGGTATTTATAGATATGACGAACAAATCAGCGTCCGCCACGTGAGAAGACTGACGTCGACGATGGGCTTGGGCCATCCGTCTGGGCCAAGCAGTGTTGGATCATTTGGGCTTACCCCATCTAGTCATATTGAGCCCGTTTTTACTTTTCATAACTATCTATAAAAGTGTCCGAGCATAAACTCTTTAATCTATCTGTGCAACCCGTTTTATGAAAATTGCCCAGTGTCGATCTACCAAGTGGTCCGAAAAATAGTAAGTTGATACTTTTTTACTTAATTTGCAAGTCGAGGGAAGTAATCCGAGTTTGCTAGAGTTGTATACTCATGCAATCTATAAAAACTATGCATATTTCGATGGATCAAGGAAGTACATAACACACAAGCATCATTATATAAACAGAAGGATATTGTACTTGCAAAATATTACATGCGAAGGAAAAATTAATGTAGCAGCAGATCCATGCCATCAAAGATCAATATTCAATCATTACATACTTTCCACGGAGCATACCCCGGGCTTCTCACTAAGGAAGAGGTTTGCTCGGACCGACGTCACTGGTCCTAGATGGATTGGCGGTGGTCAGATTGGCAGTTGATCTCCCGACACTAGGGACATCCATAGCGATGGCGTTTGTGGCATTGCACATGACTTCGTCAATAGCATTGAAGGATGCCTTTATGCTCTCAAACATGTTGTAGTCCGCGTCATAGCCACGGATCCGGGAGGGCATATGGTACCAATTCTTCAAGAAGTTCAAGTAGTTCTTGAAAGGCGTGAAGCAGACCTTCTCCAGAGCCTTCGAAACAAATTCAGGAAGAAAAGGTCCACCGTTGTTGATCTCAATGTCACCTTCATCGGTGACCACCTCCATGAACTCACGGGCCATGACCGCTCATCGAGAGCGACCTCCTTTGGAATTTCCACCCCATTATCATCCGTGAAGCGGATCCAATCCTTCCTTTTTCCAATCAAAGTTCGGAGGCACCAACCCCTTAAGCAATTGGCGATGGCGGATGAGAACCCCTCAGCGGAGCATCGGCTTTGTCGCCATGAAGAACTTGATTGAGTCAGACTTCATAAAGTCCTTCACAACCTGGAGCCAGACGAACTGGAGATCTTCAAGGACAGCATCCTTGGACTCCAGGAACATCTTCATTGCCCCATCAATGAAGTGCTCCTTCCACTCCAAGTCTGCCTTAGTCTGGTCCCAGTTCGCCTTCAGCTTGTTGATGACCACATCCTTTTTCTTCGACTTGGCCTCTACCTGTTTGACCTTATCCGCCTCCTCCGCCACAACAGCCACTGCCTTGTGCAAATCCTCTTCAATGGTAGCTCATTCACTGTCCTTCCACTGCATTGCTCTGATCATGCATCCGAGCTACAAGAGATCCGAATAATCAGAAGTTATATTCTCAAACATCAATAGAAACTACAAATCCACTAAATTCACTTACCCTTTGATGCAAATCGTGGATCTCTCCGACCCTTTCAACCTCGGGGAGTCCACAACTCCGTTCATACTCCGCATCAAGGGCCGCTTGATCGGATAACGGCAGGATGGCGGAGAATAGCTGCCTCTTCGCCGCTAGAGACATCCAGTTGCGTTTCTCTTCTTGCGAAACGATGGCATCCCGCATCGGCCGTCCAGCGAGTGCGGGCGCGATAGAACCGCCAGTCGAGAGGTCATGGGCGGCGAAGTCGGAGGCTTGAGCGGCGACACTCGAAGAGGATCTTTGCCTTTGTCGAGCACCTCCAAAGTTTGGAGCCTCACCGCTACTTCCGCCTATCCTCTTCCGCAGCAAACACCGCTGCATTCTTAGGGTCCGTCATAGTGAGTCCCACGGAAGTATTAATGATTCTGGCCCTCTGGCCAGTGGCAAGCTCAAGAGCCTGTTGCTCCCTTTGCTGCTTCTTTTTCGCTCGGAGAGTCTACATGATGTAGTTGAACCACTAAGTTGTGGAACAAACAAACGATGTCGGAATCTGGTTTATAAAAAATGCGAATAGTGGACAAGCTGTGGAACAATCATGCATGACATTCAAAAAAAGAGAAAACACGAGTCCTAATTCAGAATCCTTACTGAAGTCGGTCTTCCCTCCGACCTCCACAACGTCAGTCAGTCCGCACAAATAGGGCAACGGCTGACAAATCAATCCGTGAAATAGATATGTAGGTGGTGGTTTTCTTGTGGATTTTACGCCAGAGCCACATTCTTGCGGAAGGCGCCGGTCAGGATACTTTCCTTGAAAACTTCTTGGCAACCCCATTGCTCCCGTCTCCTACGGACTCTCCGGTCTTCAAAGCCATCCATGCGAAGATGTATTTTTCCCACCATTTTGATCCGAGAGAGAAATGGGATCGGAAATGAAGTTATCGACTTCCTATTTACAAAAATATAGAAGAGGATTCCCGTACTAAAAGTCACATTGAACAATTGCGAAAGTTTTCAAAATTTACACTTTGTCCCTCTTCGCACAGAAGACCGCGAAACAAATAAGGTTTCCCAAAGATTTGGGGATAACCTGGCTCGGACCAATACCGATGTGATTCAGGATGTGCTTAAATTCGGACACGATGGGAACCTTCCATCCACACGAGAAGGCCGCTTCATGCACGCACATATATCCAGCGGGTGGATTGCAGAAAGCGTGCCCGGATCTGGAACCATGATTTCAACGGACTCTGGAATTTCCCACTTCCGCCTCCACTCCGGAATATCTTCGGGCTTAACCTTTGATGGACAGGTGGGAAGCAAGCCATCCACGTTAAGCTCACCGTACGGGTTTGCGATTCTGACGGTGAGCGCAAGGCGAGGAATTTAGTCCGTGCCGCTTTGAGCTCCGCGACCGCGTGACTAATGGTGGATTAGGTTGTGCGGGCACTTTAGGGTGCAGGACAATTGGCGATTGGTTCGCCAGATCATCCCGTGGGCCAGGCGGCTTGAGGCTTCCTCCTCGTCTTCCTCCTCTTCCTCTCCTTCTTTATCCTCTTCTTCTCCAACTTCTTGTCTCCCGGATGTACTCGGATTGGTCGGACCTGTTCCATCACAACACGGTCCTCCTCCCCAGCCTCGAACATCTCCACATCATCTGCCTCACGACCAGTGTCGTCTCCCTGTTCAGTCCGAGGCACATTCCTACCTGCAGGCATACCACCACTTTATGGTCGGGTTTGAACTTCGTGCCCTTGTTCTCGCAACATTAAATGCGGCTTCTCACACCTCATTACGAGTAGTAGCGGTGTCACGGACCCCATGCCCAGCGTCTGAGTCCTCAGAAGAGACGAGCTCCACAACGTCCGCGTTGCGTACCTCCACAGGAAGTCTGTTATGTCGAATCTCCAACTCGGGTGGTGCGACACAGACGGTTACATAGCAGACTCAGACCCTTGGATTATTCCGCCATCATAGTCTTGAACTTCATGTTGGTTCCGACTATCGATCCCGGACATCCTAGAGAAGAAGCAGTCGAGAAAATGATGTTATGTTCGTCAGGGATTCGTTTATGTATCTTATTAAGTCCCATTGTCAGAAGAAACCCTACTTTATGGGGCATTCCTATGGGTCATTCTTTCCTACCTCGGCACCTAACTTGTCACACAAGGCCGTTACCTGAGAATTCTATGTGCGATTAGCTTTGTTATCTACCACAGGCAAGGCAACAAGGATTTCAACAAACCTACTGGCGCTATAATCTACCATACATGGCACATTCACAGGGCCAATCTACAAGTCATGTCTACAAATTGGCACCATAATTCAACTACAGAATGCATGCAATACTAGAATCACCAAAATTCAACATACGGCACATTACTTGGCCAAAAACACCCTATCTATACAGCATATGATATTGGAAATTCAACAAAGCATACATGCATCCGAGAAAGAAGAACAATCAGTCAGAATTTAGAGAGGACGGTTACTTACTTGATAAGCGGTTTAAAAAGAATGGGCCAGACACAAAGCCTTGCTCTCCGGCGACTTGCGGATGTCGATTACTGCTGGAAACTTTGATTGCTCGGAAGCTTGTTATTTGCTCGGATTGCTTAGGATTGCTCTGGATTCGATTTGGCTAAAGTGTGAAAATGACAGATCTGGCAACTATTTATAGAAGGATAGTTGGGGAAGCCGAAACGTCGCATCACTTGGGTTTAAATCCCAGCCGTTGATCATTTCAATCCAACGGTCGCATCGGTTCACATTTTGCGAAATTACATCACGCCCCATTAAATTTATTTTGGAAATTCGACATTATCTCGGGATCCTCACTCATGGGCTGGACGGACAACTTATTAGGCCTCTTGGATCATTATTCATCAGCCCAGGTGAACCATTTCACATATCCAGCCCAACGAATTGCTTCCTACACAATCTTCCACAAGAGACTTCTTTAAATCCTAATACCGTACTCGGATCTCGATATATCTTGGATACAAATACCTTTTCCTTCTACAGTCCGGGATTTTTTCTATCTCGGACTGTAGAACGAAAGGGGGGGGGGGAAGATATATATATATATATATATATATATATATATATATATATATAAAATTCCTGAAACACAGATACATATTTTTAGCATGGAAAGAAGGGATTTTCTCCCTCACATTTAACGATTTGGACACGCTCCTAAAACACACTTGTTCTTCTACTTATAGTTCCACAACTATCTTTTACTAAGATACTTGGAAACTAGGGGGACATATGTTGATACGGATATATGTCCAATCCGTTAAGGGCGCCATAGAGCGTGTCCTAGAGCGCATCAAGGCTAGAATGGACAATTCAGTACTTGTCCGACCTTTGGAAGTCCGCCTTAAGGAAACCCTTCCTGGTCAACCAGTACACTTAGGTCAATACACCTTTTCAGCTAGTCCGACCTAGGGGCACATTTCTCGAGAACTCGACAAAGGATCACATATCCGACATTGTCGGGGATGCGAATGGGTGGGCGAGATAAACTCGGACGCCACCTTAACAATAACACCAAACATATATATTGGAACCTCAAGATACTTAGAAGCGACTTGTGTCTCGGACCGTCAACTGAGTTACCTAGAACAGACCAACTCAGCGAGCTCGAATCATTCTAAAGGTCTCACGGACCCATCGGTGAGAATAGTACTACGAGGTAAAGGACCAATCTACCCTCGGACCCATCTAATGGTGTTGGACTTTCACATACTATTGGGCCGTGGGCGAGGAGCATGTTGTCCAAATCCTGAACATATACTTGGCATCATCTTATGAGCCACTTCATAAGTACATGATAACTATATAGCACAAGATCACACACATTAAGGTAAGTCAACTCATATCATACCTTCCCTCATAATTACTACATTGAGAGCTTCATTCTCTCTCTTGAGTAAAGTCTCTTCCCGGTTTGACAATAGCAAACTGGATTACCCTTCTAACCCCTTAGTCCTTTCCGGTGCTCCGGCTTGGACAAAGCTTTTAGTACGAACATCAAGTTGGAGACGGATCTTAGAATTGGGACTTGTAGTAGTTTAGTTAGTGTTTGATGCTCATCCCCTCAACAAGTACTATTAGATAAAGATAACTAGGGCATCTTCTAATTCATAAACTTGTTTCGCTTATGCTTAAGTGACCTAGTGGGTCTCTTATACATATATGATCAAGGTGAAACTAATTTTACACTTATTACGTGTAAAAATATTTATTTTTTTCAAGTATAATATTTGTTTCTGTAATATTTCAGGCATGAACATGGGCCTCGATCTCCTTTGAGTTCGATATGGAATTTGACAAGTGAAAGTGGATGTGGAGTATCCGGCTCACGCAGCTCGTACTCTAGTCCATGTAACAAAGTCGCCATCTTCCTTGGTTTCGACATGAATTGTTACAGCAAAATGTTTGTACAACTCCAGCATGTCCCCTTCAAGCCATTTATATCTAATGCTCTTTTTCTCCATATCAAATTTCTCAACCAGAGTCTTTGCAGAATGCTTTTCTCCATCTAAATTATGCATACAAATATATAATCGTGGTTGATAATTAATTAGAGGTGTTATTAATTAATTTCTAAGAAAAATATAGTATACATATAGGTTCAGTGAATAGAAAACTAAGTATATTATATCTACTGAATTCATAAGCAAACTAAAACCTAATCAAGAATGTTCCAGTTAAAATATTTTTTAATCGTGCAAATCAAACTCTAATTCTATGTGAATCGTGCCAAGAATCCCTTGGAGGTCGCTCGAATAGAGCGAATTGGTTTTTAATTTGTTCATCGAATTAACCTCAAAATTCCGGATTCCATCGATCATATATTATTCTAAGAGTAGTCTCTTGGGAGATTGTATACAACAAATATTAGAAGAAAAAGACTAAGGTTCTGTTCTTTTCCTTTGAATGAACTGATTTGATCTAAATTGAAATTAATGGTTTTTGAGATGAAGAGAACATAGCCAAATAAACATTAGGATATTACTGAGAACTCATACTCTGTTCTTTAAGTAAGAATTTTATAGAGTAACTTTTGTGAGAGACCGTCTTTCGGAGAGACTAAATCAAACATCATATACTTTATCACAAACATTACATGTTAAGAAATGCATAGAATTATACAACTATAATGCAGGTTTATTATACACACGTTGTTTAAAGTTAAACATATGATGCTTGTACGTAAATATATGATGTTGAATTGGTCTCCCCGAGAGACGGTCTATCGCAAAAGTTTGTAAATTTTATAACCGTTAATTAATTAGTAACTTTTGCAAGAGACCGTCTCTCGAAAAGGCAAAATCAAACATCACATATTTTATCATAAAAATCACATGTTTAGCTACAAATTAAACATCACATGTTAGAAATGCATATAAATAATGCAATTGTATAATGTAGGTTTATTATATACACAATGTTTAAAGTTAAACATATGATGTTTGTACATAAATATGTGATGTTGAATTGGTCTCTCAGAAATGTCTCTCAAAAAGTTTGTATTATACACTAGTAAAATTATATGATTAATTGAATATAGTTACTTCAGCGGTGAAATTCCAAAATTTGATCTGACCATCTGTTCGATGGTTCCTTCATGAACTTTACAAGCTTGAAGTTTTATGGGGGAAGCAGTGATAAGTTCGTGTGGCTTATTCGAAACCAGCTCATGAAACAACTCTCCTCCACCGGCTTTGATCGGAAGTTGTGCGAACAGCTTACAAGGTAGTGCTGAAGAAGCCATATGTTTATATTATATACTTTTAATTATTATTAGTGAATTCGAAATCTTGTCAAGAAATTAAAATGTGTTTTGAATTAATAAAAGATAATATGTGCACTTCTAGCTCTTCACTAGGGGGTTTATATAGTAGAAAGAGAAGTCGTTGCTTGCCTCGATACGGAGGTTGTTAGTGTAATAAAATATAAACACAACATCGTTGAAATGATATAAAAATTATTATAGTGATTGGTACATTTTAATTGGTGGTAATTATGTGATTGGATGAGGTACTCACTAGCTGTGACATGATATAAAAATCATAAGAGGATTGTAATTTGTAAGGAAACCCCATGAAAACAACGTGAATAATCTTTTTATTAATATAAGATAATCTTTTACTTGTTTGATATTGCTCCGTAGTGAAATTTTTTCTTTCTATAAAGTCATATTTCATTCAATAAAAAGAAGCCTAAGTTCAAGATTACATCAATCGAATAAATGGAACCACCAACACGATCTTCTAATACATTTTGACAAAGATCATGTGCAACCATATTTGCTAGTCTAGGACAAAATGAAATGTAATGACTCAAAGTTGGATAACAAAGACTTGGTCATCAATTATAGGACCTATGATTGAGAAATTTGGAAGGAGGTGTGGATTGCTTTAATGACATGAGGCGGTCTCCTTCAAAGATTACTCGATTAAAGCCGCTTCATGAGCCAATATCACTGCGTCTCTTGCATGGCTTACGCTATTTGTGGACTTTGTACATTGACGATTTCGTTGCTTCCATGAAAGTTTCTCCATTGTGAGGTCTGTAATAACTCCGTAGAAGCATATGCAAGATTTTGTTTGTGAAGCGTCAAAATTTAGTTTGATTTCACGGCATTGGAGGTATCCAATTCTAATATTCGGCATTCTGCTGGTGTGGGTGAGCAAATTGTGTACAGGCCTCCTTGTATCTTGCGATATATCGGATGATAAATTGTTGTGCCTCATCTGGATCATATCATGTACCTTCGTGGACTCGTTTGTTTCTGTTCGACCAAATGCTCCAAAGTGAGACCACAAATCTTTCATAATGCCTTAGCTTGTTGATTGTAGGCACTAAGAATCCATCTCCATATGTCACATGTATATGTAAATTATAGAATGAGGTAGAGTAGATAATGCCGAAAATGCATGCAAAATCACAATCTCGGAAATATGTATCATGATTCACTTCTATACCACAAGCAGGGGCATAGAAATTATGAATGATATTGCTTGTATTTGGAGGTTATAAAGAATTTGGTATAGCATTTTCAAGACTACATAGAAATATTTTGTTCTTATTAGGGAGTTTAGGTTTCGGATAAATTCGATCAGTCGATTCTCGATCTTGCTTGCTCCATCTTGATTCTGTGATTCGTGCCCTTAAATCCTGGCTAAATAATATCTTGATATTCTTGAGTAGATGCCGATGCGTGAATGATGCCACACCACGAGATCACTAGTAGTAGAGTTAACTAGAGGAATCGCAGGATAGAGTTAATGTCTTCTTCGAGCGATTTTCGGATTAGGCCCTCATTAAAGTCATTTGTATCTGGTCTATCAGTTGGACACGGTGTTTGGCCCAACTCATACAGGTCCGGGTTAATAGGCGCATAACACGGACCTTGGCAACCAATTGTCGGTCCGCATCAATACTTAAACCATTACCCGCCACCTAGTCCCATTCTGAACTAGCTCCATAGCCCCAAAGATACTTTTCCAAGTGTAAAAGCATTAAACTTTGGTGAAGCAAGTAAGATATCGTAATGCGGAAAGTATTTTGCCTTAAGCACCCGACTCGAGGAATCGGGAAATTGGATAACACGCCATATTTGCTTGCGAAGCATTGCAGTTGAAACTTCTCAAGTCCTATAGCCCGTACCACCATCCGCTTGCTCTCACATAAGGTATGCCAATTAATCGAATGTATTTTGTCTCGGTTACCATCCCCCACTAGAATTTCAAAATGATAGACTCAATTTCTACTAGAAGGTAATCCGGGATTTTGAAGCATCCCATGACATATGTGGGTATGGCTTGTAACACAGATTTAATGAGGGCCTCCTTGCTTGCTTTAGAGAAATTCTTATCACCAAAAGATTGGATTTTACTCCACATCCGCTCTCTAAGCCAACCAAACACCTCTTTCTGCGACTTCCCCATCTCGTTGGCGGTCCAAGTACTTCTTATGTCGATCAACCACCTAACGAGAAGTAGATTGCAAACTTCAAGGACCCTTGCACGAAGTGTTTCGACTAAAGACAACCGTCGATTTACGAATATTGATTTCTTGTCGATGCAAGACTATATCGTAACAAAATATTAGAAACCTCTGCAGCAGAATCCATAGTAGCCTGACAGAAAATAAGGGTATCATCTGCAAAAAGAAGATGAGAGATCCTTGGTGCTCTGGGGCTAGCAGCCACCCCTCGGAGTACCTCCCTCTCCTCCGCATCACAAAGTAAAGAACTAAAAGCTTCCGAACAGAAAAGAAACAAGTAAGGAGATAGAGGATCCCCCTGTCGGATCCCTCTCTGTGGTTGGATTGGATCAAGAGGCTCACCATTTAACAATTGAATAGCATGCGTAAATGAGCATAATCAAGTCTATGAACGATTGTTCAAAACCTAATTTACACAACACTCTTTCCAGAAAGATCCATTCCACTCTATCATAAGCCTTACTCATGTCTAGTTTTAAAGCCATAAAACATTCTTTACCCTTGGTTTTTTGCTTTAGAAAGTGGTTAACCTCATACGAAACCAAGACATTATCTGTATCAGTCTATTTGGCACAAAAGCGGATTGAGTTTCAGAGATTAAGGTATTCATGTGGGGCTTAATTCTATTTGTAATGGCTTTTGAAGCTATCTTAAACATAACATTGCTAAGGCTGATTGGTCTGAATTGGTTTACAACCTCTGGTTTTTTGCACTTAGGGATTAACAATGTGGGTGAAATTTAGTACGAGTTCAGTTTTGATTGTTTAAAAATATAAAGCCTGATGAATCACATTATCACGAACAATATGCAGCGTTGATAAAAAAGCGGGCATACCATACGGACACAGAGACTTAAGAGGGTCCATGTAAAAAGTGATGTCTTTACCTAAATGGAGTGAATACGGCTCAAGTCACGATTGATGTCCTCTGTCACACGCCTCTTCATAGTACTAACCACATCATCCACATTCGCAGAGGAGGGTAACCTGGATTGAAAGATACCCCCAAAGTACTGATTTACAATAGCATCCATATCTTCCTTACTGTCCCGCAGTATCCCTTGGTCATCGCGCAGACCATCAATCTGGTTTCTGTGAGCTCTCTTGGTCGCTTGGTTATGGAAAAAACGTGTGTTTCTATCACCCTCGGCAAACCATTGGACTTTCGAGCGTTGTCTCCATAGGATTTCTTCCTTATCCATCTCTGTTTCGATCTGAATTTTGTATCCCTTATCCGTTGTCTGTTCTCAGCTGTCAAGGGTTGCTACTGCAATTCAGTGAGTGTTTTCTGGAAAGTTCGCATCTTCTGCTGTACATGTCCGAAAGTTAATCTGTTCCTGTTTATTAAGCCTACCCTGCACTGTTCCAAATTCGCCAGGATTCCCAGGTCGTCTATCCACTCATTCTGTATGATTGTCTCACAATCCGAACTCTTCAACCACATAGATTCGAACTTGAATGTTTTCCTGGGCCTGTAACGGGCTGTAGTTGGGCCAAAAAGCTTCATTAGTAACATCATGTGATCCGAAACCCGTGTCCCTATGTGAATGACTTGTGCATTCAGAAACAAGATATTCCAGTCTGTTGTGCTTACTGCTCGATCAAGTCTTGCTCTTATTGTACTCGGTTCCTCATGATTGTTGCACCATGTGTATTGATAACCCACGTATCCTAAATCATAAAATCCATTATGAAATAATGTTTCTCGAAAATCTCGCATTCGCCATTACGCATTCCTCCTTCCACCACATTTTTCTCGATGTGTCAAAGTTTCGTTGAAGTCCCCTATGCAAACCCATTCTCGACATGAAAAAGATCCCAAATCCCGTAACAATTTCCAAGTAGATTTGCGCAATTCAGTTTCTGGTTCCCCATAAAAACCAGTAAATCTCCACATATCAGAATTCATATCTAATTGCACAGTAGCATCAATATGGTATTTAGAATAGTTTTGAATCATTACATTCGTATCTTTTGTCCATAACAATGCTAAACCACCTGAAAAACCTACTGAGGATACACCTAAACCATACATATGTAATTGCTGCTTTAAATTGTCTATGTCCTGACTACTCATCCGAGTCTACATAAGAAAGACAAGTCGGGGTCAATGTAGGTGAATAAATTCACCTAAGGCACGAACTGTCCAAGGGTTCCCCAAGCCCTAACAGTTCCAGGATAGGCAACTCATTGGGTCAGGCGGGGTTGCAGTGCAACTCCCACCTCTGGTCCATCAATTTCGGTAGGGGTAATTGTTTGGCGTGGTTTTTTAGATGGCAGTGGGTTAGCTTCGATTCTGAGAGCTTGGCTTATGGTGTTTTTGGGCTTAGGTATCTTGTGTGCGGAATGGGGGTTGGCAGGGCGTCCTCTCTTCTTGGGTTTAGTGGTTTGAGTGTTGGGTTCGGTCTGGTGGGGTCTTTGTGACATTGTGAGCAGTGGGTCAGAAGGGGGAGCTAGGTTTGGGCGGAATTTTCTGTAGACTTTTAGTTGGGCGATGAAAAAATGCAGTCGGTGTAGGTGGAAAGTGTGGGTTCAAGTGTTTCATTATTGGGCCAGTTTGGCATGGATTTTACAATATCCATGGGGTATGAGGATTCAATTGGGTCCAATGGGGTGAAAGGGAAAAATTGGTTAGAGGCAGTGGGCTGCGGTAATGGGTAAAGGGAAGGATGGGTTGATGTTGACTTTTGTGTAACAGGAGACTCAACGGTTTTGTTTCCTTTCAGTTTTCCATATTGCCAGTTTCCATGCCACTATCCGAAGGTAACTGCTCTGCATTATCCAAACCGCCTTACAACTGATTTCCACGGTCGATTTCTGTCCGAGATGAAGAACCCGGCTTTGGCCCGATCCGGAAAGTTCGCGGACCACTTGTTGTTGGGCGAGCCTAGTATTCGGGCAAAATTTGGATTATGAACAAAGCTATGTGAACCAATCCCGAGAAACTGTTAATGTATTTGCTAGATTGGGAGGAGGCATTGAAGCGTAACCATCCACCATATTTCAGATTTTCCTCTCCCACCTGATCATTTTCACCCAAAGTTTCCAAGCAAGCATGACAATTTTGAACAATATGGCCTATAATCCCGCAGAAGTAGCAGAAATTTCGGAGTTTTTCGTTGGTGATTGTGACTTGAATCTTCTTCTTCTGAGGACCTGTGATGCTTAGTACACGCACCAGTGGCTTCGTAATATTAATCACAACACGAATCCGCATTGTATTAGAAATGGAGCCTCTATCAAGTTGCTCATCAAAGTCTACAAAGATACCCATCGCCTGACGATAAACCTTGCAATATTTGTTACCAAATCGGAGGAAGCCCAATGTGAACATGAAAATCGCGGATATCGAAATCAACCAATTACGGATCCGTACCTTTTGGGATTTCAGCGAGAATCACGGACTTTTATCAAAAGACAATGGGCCCTACGCGATGTTTGTTTCATCTCGAGTCCATTCCCAAATCGGATCGAGCGATCGCTTCAATTTACGTACTTTTAAGCCCTTTGCGATTCGATTCTAACATCGTTTCTCGAAGGATTGCAAGTGGATTTGTTTAGAAAGAACACGACCAATTAGGCAAAGATCGTAATCCATTGTCTTGGCCATCCATATCTCATATGGAATGTTAATTGCATTTCCTTCCTTAGATGTTAGAACGACTTGAACCCGGATCTTCAATTAAGTTGAATCCATGTTACCAGTTCCTAAGCAGAATGATGGTGATTAGTACTATGTTGAGGATGGAAGAGTAACCAAAAGGAGAGCCTCTAATAACCACGAAAAGAAAAGAAAAACACTCCAAAACCGGAGGAGGTTTGGGCAAGTTGCATAAAAGGCAACAGATAAAGACTATAGCAGGTAGATTTATTTTTAAGAACAAAAGGATAAAGTAAAATAGAAACAAATAAGAAACCTACGACAAAGCAAATAGATTTTTCTGGACCACTAATCCTATGTTTAATCTCACCATATCTAGAGAAGGAAGGAAATTTATCAGGGAGGGAATAAAGACAAACTTTCAAATAGAAAGGATCCAATCTCGACCGGAGGAACAAAGCTCTCGATGAGAGAAAAATTTTAGAGAGAAAGCATGGTTTCATTGCTCCGTCTTGAATATGGTTCTAAGAAAATCTTAAATGACTCCTACTATTTAACACTAGTTTTTTAGATAGCTTTTCAGCTCCAGTAGCTTCTTTGACCATTGACTAATGAAAATTTCGTTACGTGAACGCGCAACTTCTTTAATCAGCTAGCTGATCGGCTAGTTTTCAGCTAGCTGCTTGAGAAGCTAATCATTCTTATCTTTTCATTCCACAAATGTTCATGACCCAAAATTAAATAAAATAGAAAAAAAAATCAATCATTATTATAATTGTCTCGTTTTAATTCATCCGCCTTTCATTGAAATGCACACATGTATACTATACATCAATTACCGACATTTTTTCTTATTAAGTTAGAATGCTCACGAATATTTCTTTCAACTTCTGATAATTTTTAATGATGTTATTAAAGTGGCGGTGAAAAGTAAATTGAGTATATATTTGAATAAAATGTGATGTACTATTATCTAAAAAAATATAGACTAATAATACGATGAGAAAATTTAAAATTAAATAAAAATAAGAGTAATGTCCGTATATATCATTTTACAAAATACCAGCTAGCTTATGAGCTAATTTGCTAAGCACCTACATTAAAATCAGCTAGTTGATCAGCTACCTAATCAGTTAGGTTATTAGCTACATGATAAACTACCAGTTAGCTTTATAGCTAATTTTACTAAATAGAGTGATGTGCACTCAGAGATTTTGTTTTCCGTTGTAGAACCTGTAATCCCTAAATACAATCAAGATTAAATTTATAAGTCGAAAGTCCTCAAATCCACAGTTTATAGCAGAAAGTTGACTCGGGATGTCATTCTCCACGGACACTTAGCATAGGAACAAGCAAATAACGTTTGTAATTGAATGCAGAAAAGTAAACAGTTTGATCTCAAACAGAATAATTGAATTGCAGTAAACTCTAAATTGCTTTGTTGTAAATCAATGATGGAAAGGCGTAAAGGATCCCCAGCGTCCCTACGCTATGCTACTCGACTACTTAGAATCAAACAACGTACTACCCGTCTGGGTAGTAAAGAAACATGCGAAAGGATCAAGTCGTAGTTAATCCAGACACCTTCACTTACCAACAATGTGTTGTGTCACTTAACACACTATCTCATCACGTTTTCAGACAAATCACACAGGATAATGTATAATTCGTTACCAAGTCGTAGTCAGTAAGGATTTCCCACATAAAGAGTCAGACGAATAAAGAACAAACACGAAGCAGCGTTTTAAAACTAATTCATTAATATATCACGGTATATAAAGAAGTAGCAAAAGCAGAGATACGGCGGTTCGCCTTTACAAAAGAATGTTAGCTACTCATAGTAATCTAAGAACAAAAATTGAAAATCTAGAGAAGAAAGGAAGAAGAAGCTTAGTCTCTGATGTCTTCGTGCTGCTGCTTCTAGGGTTTCCTCCTACTGGGTGCCTGACGGCCAGGGGTTTTGGGATTTCACTTCCCAGGTGGTTCTCTCTCGGAGAGCGACTTTGTGGCGGTGTAGAATTATGAGACCCCTGAGGTCTTATTTATAGTGAAAATCTCAAGCTCTGGCCGCCATTCATCATAAGGAAGGTTTAGAAAGGCGGGCCCTTTGTGAGGCGAAGAATGGCCCAGGAAGATTCAAGAACCATCACTGCGGTCCCCTGTGGACCTCCATCATCGATTTTTGTAGATTCGAATCTATTTTCTTCGTTCTTCAATTTCGGGCTTCGTAACTTCGTTTTCTTGAAAGTGGTCTTCTACAAAGTTGTTGCATCTTCAATTATCTTCGCATTGGTTGGTCGCATGATATGTTTTGACTCTTCAAACTTCGTGCAACGACCAATCCGGCGTATTCACTTCTTTATCTCGATTTCACACAATTATGCCATTTTGGTGCCTGAAATCGTGCAATTACTGAAAAACGCGATCATGACCTACAGAAAACACGCGAAGTTGGTAGTTGACCATAAAACGATACAAATATTTCATTTACGGCAAAAAACGAGGGTCTAAAAGCATGCTATATTGCACATTTCATTGTCACATCACACCCCAAAACCAGTTTCTTGCTCATCATTGAGCAAGGCAATAATGATAATCAAGAAGTGACCATGAAATGAGCAGCAAGAATAAACCACCACATAGACAAGCAACGGTTTGTAGGGTTTCAAACTCTCTTGACTTAGTTTCAACTCAACTTTAGGACTCCACGACAAACAAGTAACAAGTAAGCATCACTCACTCTGACCGGTGATTTACAAATGTAACGATGTCCTTATAGGTGTACTTCAGAATCATTACCGCGAGGTAATGTTATGCAATCCTGCTCCCTAAAATCAATGCACAAATCAAAGTAGTACTCAGGTTGGCTTGGTAAGTAAAATAGGTAGGATAATATATAGAGGAGTGCAAGGCCAAGTATCATTAAAAGATAACAAGGTAGAATCAAGGGTATTTGGAGGACTTACCCTTTGGACACGAGTTCCTTCCTCCGACTTCGTCCTCTTGTCATGATAAATATTCAACTTCTCTTCTATCATCTTAACTACTCCATCGGTTGCTTCACATAGACTACTTGCTCCGTTATTTTCTTTTCTTTTTGCATACTATTTTTCCGATCGTTTCTTGACTCGTATGCTTTTGGTTGGCCATCATTGGGCTTTTTTAGTCTCTACATTTTTTGGTAGTGTATGTTTTACCGAATTCCGTACTTTTGTGCGTGCTGGTTTGGTATACATACCATCAATCCTCACGGACATGTAGCTTTTTAGGGCCACGCCGGTATGTGGGTAGTATCTGTAACATACTTGACAAAAGCGGTGATCACAAGGACCACAGATCCACTCCGAGACTTTTGTACCTTTGCTTTTTTCGGTACTTTCTTTTCTATTTTTTCTAGAGCAAGAGCTAGTGATTTTTAGCACCGATAATATAACAGTAGGGCCAACAGGGTTACCTTCAATGACTTTCATCTTCCACTTCTCCCCCAAACCAATTTCTCGAACAAGGGTTAGGGTTTTCTTCTATACTTTCCCCCAAACCAATTCTCGATTATGATCAAAACATGATTCTCCTCCATTCTTTGGAACTCGTAGCTTTGTTTCTTCGTTCAAGCTCGGCGGTAGGTTGCTGTCACCGCTTAAGTAAAGCATGTATATGATATATGGTGGAGTTTCATAAGGGCTTAAAAAGCTTTGAGTGGGGTTAGTGAAATGTATAGAAAAGGATTCAGAAAGGCGAGTACTACTAATCATATTCATCTTTCTTGACAAATAAAGACTCCGGTGGCAGTGTTCTGCAGTTGCTACAGGACTTCAATTAGAGTAGTAAGTAAACTCACTCATCAAGGTAGCATGGGCCGGATTCGGTCAGAGCAAATATTCAGCAAGTAGCAAAGCAAGAAAACAAATCCACAGCTCCTCATCTTAGTTATGGCTCACACTCGGTACTCTCCCATAGATCAAAACATTTTTCAACAAGTAAAAGACCTTAGACGTAACAGATAATCATAAATTAAAATACAAACTACTAAGTGCGAGTATTTTAAAAGCTTCTACAGACCAATTAAGTTAGCAGGCAGTAGTCAAATCAAATTCATCCCCCAAACCTAGCAGAGAGCAGATAGGAAACTAGGAAAGTAAAGAAGAAAAAGGACAGATACTCCCCTCTAGGTGTTGTGCTTCCATGCTTGTTTATTTAATTCCTCCTCCGCATATCATCTTGGTCTCCCAGCTGTGCATCGCTCACAAGCTCCACAAAGAGTTTATTCATCTTGCGATGGGTATCCTCCTTCGTTCTTCCATAGTACCTGGGCTCAAAAGTGTGTGAGATAGCATGTTTGGAGTGAACTCAGGACTATGGCTTACATGCAAATCTCATGGGGTCTTCCTCCCCCAAACCAGATGTTTGGTATAGAAATCGAAAATGAAAAGTAAAAAGTGCAAATGCAAGTGCGTAAAATAAACATGACCACGGGTTGCCTCCCAAGAAGCGCTTGTTTTAGGTCTTATCATGTTCAAAGATGACTTAGCTGTCGAGGTTTGGACCCTCGAACTTGTTGGAGCACTTTTTCAACCATTCGTTCGTTGCGTAGTTCGTATCTCCATCCCAATGCCTCATCACTTCTTCTTTGAAGTCTCCCCCTACTGGATCCATCCCGAATTGAACATATGTGAAGTATGTTCCTTGCTTCGCTCGTCCTTGATCACATACACGAAGAAAAGTTGCTCCAATTCTTCATAATGCTCATAGTCAAAATCCACTATGTCTTCTTCCACCAGATCTAGCATTATATACCCAAATTCCTCTTCATCTCCTAAATGAAAATCATCAACGCTCTCCCAACAACCTCTTTCAACTCTCTTTCCTTCCTCTAGGAGTTCACCCTTAGAATTGAAAGCCTATACGCCCTTCCATGATTAATGAATAGGTTTTCTCCCTGTGTCAAATCTGACTTCCATCGATGTAGGGGTGGTGCATGATAAGTGTTTTAGACCTTATCACGCTTCCTTCCCTATCCATCACAAGGAAGTCTAGCCTCGACCTTATACCTCCAATCTCCTTGGTAAACCTCGATTTCCCCGACATTTCTTTGTTGAAATTGTCGGCTAATTTGGATGCTAGTTCGCATGGTTCTATTTCATCTTCAATCCCTATCTCCTTAGCCTTGAACAATGACATAAGATTTACGGCTCCAAGGTCTATCATGCAATTTACCTTCTTTCCCTTCACTCCAATCGTCATCTTTGAACTATCCGGATCTCCTATTCCTCTTGATTTGTCAAATCGAGTTTTGTATTTGTTTACTTAGCGAGTTAATTCTCAACACTTGAAAACTTGCGGTGTAGTGAAGTTAACTTGAGTAGGTCTCGAAGGACTTAACTAAATTTGAGTTTGGGTTCTGAATAGTAGACACGATATGGAAAGCAGTAAATGGTTGTTTGCTTCGGCAGCGAGATTATTAACTAGTGTAGAAGTAAACAACTAAGCAGACAAAACTAGTGATAGGTTGACACTTAACGAGATTAATATATGAATGAGCAGAATTATGAAGTGGTGACTTGAAGACAAGCTAGCTAGCAAGAAATATGCGATTGATAGGAAAACGATTACTCTCAAGTTGTCACTACTTGGTTTCAGAAAATGAATAGCATTAGTGAAGGCGTCAATTTTACTAAGCTACAATCAATTAAGCTAATCCTACTATTCTTTTGCAACTAAGCATTAGATTGAAGCAAGGCGAAAGCGTTTTGGTTTCTAAAGATCAAATGCTTAATCTAACAGTGATATTGACGGAATGCACATCAAACGTAATAGCAGAATACGCAATTAATCAAAAAAGCTCATAGTAATCTCTCTCTCTCTCTCTCTCTCTCGATACATACATACATACATACATACATACATACATACATACATACATACATACATACATATATATATATATATATATATATATATATATGTGTATATATATATATACACATATATATATATATATATGTGTATATATATATATACACATATATATACATATATATACATATATATATATGTATATGTAATATGTATATATACACATACAGACATACATACAGACATACATACATATATATATATATATATATATATATATATATATATATATATATATATATATATATATATATGTATATATATATATATATATGTATATGCATAAACCATAACTAGCATGCTTGAATTCATCACCACTCCATAATCGGTGTTTAGCTACTCATGTTATGCGAAGACATAATCAATAAAGCAATTAAACAATCAACACACATAATCTAATACTAGAAACGAAGAATCGAACGATTGGTACAATTTACCCTTCGTTGTCACAAACCCTATGTAGAATTGAAGAACACAGATCGAATCGATGCAAGATAGTATGTAGATTATGCTCCCAATCAATCACAATCGTCGGATTACAAGGTGAAAACCGGTTCAATTACCTCAAAACGGGTAATTGCCTTGGAAAATAGGTCTATGTTGAGAGCAATGTCTGAATACTTGACAATAGATCAATTACAGATGTAATAATGTTTTTTCTAACTAATAGAAAGAATAAAAACTAAATGCGAATTAGGAAAAATCTAGCTAACTTGGGTAAAATTAAGCATGACAGAAGGTTGGCGTCTGCCGTATATGAGAGTTGGTGGGCCTTGAATATAGGCGGACGCCTTGAATACATCCATGGCGTCCGATTCAAATTTGGTGTCGCCAATTCTTTACAGATTGAATTGGCGGGCCAATCTTCTCTTGGCGTTAATGACTCTTGACAAGCAGCGATTTTGCCCTTCTTGTCCTTCTTGCTCGATTTTGCTTCTTTTAACTTGATTCTTGGTATTTTGGCCTCCCCGCTCCACTTCTAGCAACCACACGAAGCATTGGAACTCCATATCTTCCAGATGCATGTAAAATACACCCTTTTTTGCCTTCAATTAGCGCGGTTTAACCAAATACCTGCAAAACTCACAATGAACAAAACAAGTAAAAGACTACAGGAAAACTACTAAAACTATACTTAAGGATAATAAAAGCGGTAAAAAGACCGGATAAGGCGATGTAAAACCAACTCATCACCTCTCCTCATGATATGTGATCCTTCTCTCCATGCTACTCAAGCGTAGGCCTTCTTAGGTTAAAGAATTCCCTTACAGCTGCCATGTAGTCAGGTGGGTATAGAGTAAACAGGTCTTGCATTGGCACTGGAATTGATTAGCTCTCCAGGTTTCCTTTAGTCTTCTTCTTAGCAGCCTTCTTGATGTAGTTTGCAATTCTTCCTGGGAAACGTAGTTCCTTCAAATCTACTAACTTACTAGTCACAGACCTAACAAATCCCTTCTCGAGCCAATATTTATAATCACGTCCCCTTATGTAGTCTTCTTTTGCTTTATTCTTCTCTTCCTCCTCATTCGAACCTTTGACTTCTACTACTTCCTTATTCTTCTTCTTCCCCTTAGCATTTCCTTTGCTTCTTGGCACAGAATCTGGTGATGTTATCCCACTCCCAGTGGTTATCGATCCTATGTATTCCATACGTTGCTCCTTTACTTCTTCTACCTTGTTATCCATATCACTTACTACGATCTTCGCCATGACATTTCCTCTTCCACCCTTCAAACTTCTCACTTAGTTTCTTGACCCTTCTTTGACCGCCTGACTGTTAAGTGAAGGAAATTCACTAAACTCGAGTATCCTTTGCTTCCTTTATCGACTCTTTCAACACTACTTTTCCTCTCTGGTTGTGATGTTCCATGAGGGTTTTGATCTCCTCTTCTAACCCCTTTTGGCGGTTATTCTGTTGTCGACCACACATTCCTTCTTGATCTTGGAAACTTCATTCTTCCCTTGATGCTTTCGGCTCGATAGGTTTCCCTTCTGGCACTTCTTGGCTTACTTCCTTTGATATGCTTCTCTTGTCCAAGTACTAAGGAGTTCCTACGCTCTGTCCCATATCTCATTGTGCTTCTTCCTCAATTGCGGCTATTGTCCTTACTTCTTCTATTGCCTCTATCTTGTTGAAGATCTCATTCTCCTTTATTTTCGGTCTTGTACATTGAATTCTCAACACTTGTGCAATCTTCGATGCCTTGTGAGAACTCCCCATAAATGATCCTTGAGCTATGTCTATAAGGTCTCTAAACTCCTCTCTAACTCCTAAGTAGAAATACTCACAGAGCTTTCGTGAAGTAAACTGATGTTAGGGGCAGTTGTATTGGATCTCCTCAAACCTTTCCCATGCATCATGAAAAGCTTCCTTCTGTTTCTGAGTGAAGTTGGATATCATCCTCCTTTCTCTCATAACCCCTGCAAGCACTAGAAACTTCTTCAAGAGCATACTCCTCAGCTCTTCCCATTCACTGACTTCTTCTTTGATTGAATCTATCCATCTTTTTGCTGCTCCCTCCAGTATTTTGATGAAGAACCAGAATTTCCGCTCACCATCGGTTAATCCCTTCGTCAGAAACTGCTCGACAATAGAATTGAATGCATTCATGAACTTGCATTCATTCTCTCCTTCTCTTCCTCCGAACTTTGGTAATGCGTTAATCAGAGTTAGATCAAACCCGTACTCCCTTACATGCTGCTGGATTCGAATTCCACTCCTTCTTGGTTCATGTAATGGAATTTCCTGTGATCTGGGAGCTGGGCGGAGACATAACATATTTATGGAGGACAATCGGAGACGAGTTGGCAAAGGTTTGTTCTGAGCGAGTGCGAACAAGTTCGACAGAATTTACTGGCATTGGAAGCTCTATGCCAAGTGATATCGTTATGGATGGGTCGGGAGATTAGTTACCCACTCATGCCATACACCCTCAACATGTCAACAATGAAGATCGTTTCCTGGAATTGTCAAGGAGTTGGTAATGAAAGTTTTCGTAGAAACTTTCGAGAGTTAGTCAGATCACATAATCCTTCGGTGGTCTTTTTATTGGAAACTCGTGTATCTCAAGACACTGCGTATGAAATTGCTCGCTTCCTAGGGTACTCAGATTATCAAATTGCACCTACGGAAGGAATGGCTGGTGGTGTCTGGATGTTATGGAACCAATCAGATAATGATGTAGAGATAATTGAGATTGAGGATCAAGGTATACTTGTTTTTTTACGTCCTCGTCGTCAGGAACCATGGATGATTTCAGGTATCTATGCAAAACCATATCACCAAGATAAAGTTTGTATCTTCAATAGCCTTGAGAATATTTCTATGACCAGAAATCTCCCCTGGCTGGTCACCGGCGATTTTAATGAAATTGGTTTTTCACGTGAGAAACAAGGTGGGCGAGTGGCATCGGTAAGTCGCCTATTGTTCTTTCAAAGATGCATGGCAGCGTGTAATCTCCAAGATCTCGGCTTCCATGGTCCCAACTTCACTTGGACAAACAAATAAGAGAATGGAAGCATAATAAAGGAAAGGATTGATTGAGCCTTAGCAAATGAACAGTGGGTTCAGAGCTTCCCAGACAATGCTGTCCTACACCTGCCTTGCACTCATTCAGATCACCATCCAATTCTAACAACTTGCTATGGAGTTGATTTACCATTTGAAAATCGTCCTTTCCGCTTTGAGGCAATGTGGTTCCCTCATCACAGTGTGAGCTAATTCTCGGAACATTTGGAATACTAGCATAGACATTGTTGGGCAATCTCAAAAGTACTAGATCTGATTCTCCCATGGAATGCGAAGGTATTTGGTAATATTTTTGGTGAAAGAAAGCAGTACTAAGCGACTTGCGGTACCGGAAGGCCTTGTCGGAAAAATTTAATGACTTCCTCCATAATTTGGAGTTTCAACTCATCGAGTATAACCAAATCCTCCAACAAGAAGAATTATTACGGTACCAAAAGTCAGCGAAGTTCTTTCACAAGTCTGTTGTAAATCGACGAAGAAGAAACAAGATTCTCATGCTTGAGATTGAAGGTGAATGGGTCAAATATGATGCTATTTTAAAATAGCATGTTTGGAGTGAACTTCGGGACTATGGCTTCCATGCGATCTCATGGGTCTTCCTCCCCAAACACGATGTTTGGTATAGAAATCGAAAATGAAAAGTAAAAGTGCAAATGCAAGTCGTAAAATAAACATGACCATGGTTTGCCTCCAAAGAAGCACTTGTTTTAGGTCTTATAGCTCAACCCCTGTTCAAAGATGACTTAGGCATCGAGGTTAGGACCCTCGAACTTGTTGAACACTTTTTCAACCATTCGTTAGTTGCGTGGTTAGTATCTCCATCAACGCCTCATCACTTCTTCATTGAAATCTTCCCCTACTGGATCCATCCCAAATCGGAACATATGTGAAGTATGTTCCTTGCTTCGCTCGTCCTTGATCACATCCACGAAGAAAAGTTGCTCCAATTCTTCATAATGCTCATAGTCAAAGTCCACTATGTCTTCTTCCACGGATCGGCATTATATACCCAAATTCCTCTTCATCTCCTAAATGAAAATCATCAGTGCTCTCCCAACAACCTCTTTCAGCTCTCTTTCCTTCCTCTAGGAGTTCACCCTTAGAATTTAAACACTTCTTCTGCCCTTCCATGATTAATGAATAGGTCTTCTCCCCCGTGTCAAATACGTCTGCCATCTGATGTAGGGTTGGTCGCCCAATAAGTGTTTTAGACCTTATCACGCTTCCTTCCATATCCATCACAAGGAAGTCTAGCCTTGACCTTATGCCTCCGATCTCCACAGGTAAACCTCTGATTTCCCCAGCACATTTCTTTGTCAAAATTGTCGGCCAGCTGGACGCTAGTTCCGCATGGTTCTATTTCGTCTTCAATCCCTAGCTCCTTCGCCTTAGCCAATGACATAAGATTTACGTTGGCTCCAAGGTCTATCATGAAATTTACCTTCTTGCCCTTCACTCCAATCGTCATGCTGAACTGTCCCGGATCTCCTATTCCTCTCCTCATGATATTTGATCCTTCTTTCCATGCTACTCCGATGTAGGCCTTCTTCCGGTTAAAGAATCCCTTATAGCTGCCATGTAGTCAGGTGGGTATAGAGTAAACAGGTCTTGCATTGGCACTGGAATTGATTAGCTCTCCAGGTTTCCTTTAGCCTTCTTCTTAGCAGCCTTCTTGATGTCGTTTGCAATTCTTCCAGGGAAAGGTAGATCCTTCAAATCTACTAACTTACTAGTCACGGACCTAACAAATCCCTTCTCGAGCCAATATTTATAATCACGTCCCCTTATGCAGTCTTCTTTTGCTTTATTCCTTCTCTTCCTCCTCATTCGAACCATTGACTTCAACTACTTCCTTATTCTTCTTCTTCCCCTTAGTGTTTCCTTTGCTTCTTGGCACAGAATCTGGTGATGTTATCCCACTCCCAATGGTTATCAATCCAATGTATTCCATACGTTGCTCCTTTACTTCTTCTACCTTGTTATCCATATCTCTTACTACGATCTTCATCGCTAACATTTCCTCTTCCACCCCTTCAAACTTCTCACTTAGTTTCTTCAGCCCTTTGCTGACCGCCACGAACCGTTCGTGAAGGAAATTCACTAGAGCTCGAGTATCACTGCTTCCTTTATCCAGCTCTTCCAACACTACTTTTTCTCTCTAGTTGAGATGTTCCGTGAGGGTTTTGATCTCCTCTTCTAACTCCCTTTTGGTAGTTATTACGTTGTCGACGACCTGTTCGCTGCTGATCTTGGAAACTTCATTCTTCCCTTCGATGCTCAGCTCAATAGGTTTCCCTTCTGGCACTTCTTGGCTTACTTCCTTTGATATGCTTCTCTTGTCCAAGTACTCAGGAGTTCCTACGCTCTGTCCCATAGCCCATTGCGCTTCTTCCTCAATTGCGGCTATTGTCCTTACTTCTTCTATTGCCTCCATCTTGTTAAAGATCTCATTCTCCTTCAACTGCTCACTCATGTACCTTGAATTCTCAGCAACACTTGCGCAAGCTTCCAGTACTTGCTTAGCAGAACTCCCCATAAATGATCCCTTCAGAGCTACGTCTGTAAGGTCTCCCCATAAAAAATTACAAAACAATTATAATCAGGGTAAATTTAAGTTTGATGCCAAGTTAATGCGTATTTGGTTCTTTTACCTTTACAATTGAAATCTAATTTTGGTCACATAATTCTACCAATGATATTCAACCATTGTAACTATTTATAAATGTGACTAATCAAATCTTCTAAATCCCATAATTCCATTAAAATCGCCACCCACATACTAAATTTAGGCACATATAGTGAATTTACATAATGCATATAAGAATGGTATTAAAAAAAAAATTGTTGAATATATACACACTCAAATCGATGATCACCAAACTCCTATATATAAAAATGGGTTTGGATGTTTCAAATACTTGAGGTAATTATGATGCCCACCTTCTGTATGCTTCCCAATTTGTTGAGGCATGACAAATTTTTCTTTTTTACATTTAAAGGTATTTATGAAATCCAATTAAGGTTATATATTTGGTAGTATATGATTCCAAATTGTTAGTTTTAAATTTAATATTGTGAAATGAATCCAATCATTTTATCGGACTCAAGTAATTAATATTACATTGTTCAATGAAGCTTAATTATATTTTATACCTTCAGATTTGCATGATTTACCGTTGAATATGCATTTTTTCTTAATGGGCATGAATCCGATGGGAGGACCTTTGGATCTATTCTTGACATAGTCCCTTGGTGATCTTCTAAAATGTTCTATGAATCGTGTATTAGGCGTGCTCTTTTAGGTTCTAGAAGATAGAAGAGACACACGTGAGTTAATTGGTGGTGTGTTGATCTTTACATGTTTATCAACAACATTTTACATATAAAGACCTGCGATTTCCTTTTCTTTATGTATAATGTTGGGGGTCTAACTCCACAATCACTTAGATTTATTTAACTCTTCCAAATGGTGCCAAGATGAGAGGCTCCTTGCTAGGTGAGGATCGAAGCGTAAGAACCAGCTGCCAACTACTCGGTGGGACACGCACACTTGAGTGGGGATTAGTGCCCGATTTGCTAAGTGTCAAACCGGGATGAGACTTTACTCGAGGTATTGCGGATCGACTCTGTATAGTGCTCGTGATGTGATTAGCGAGAAGACTTGTTCGAAGTGACTTACTTGGTCCCCTTGCTTATTGGGATATGTGCCCTATTTATAGGCTACCATTGAGATGGAAGGCCTTCCTAGGATCGCGCCATGTGTACGGCTAGGATTGAGCCACCAATGCTAAGATGAGGCCCATAGCCCAATAATGAAGCTTTAGCCCATGCCATCATGGGCTTTAGGGGTAATTTGGTCATTATTGGGAGAGTTCTTGAGGATGTGATGAGTCTGCCGAGATCTCGAGTTCGGAGGGTCGGTGGGATGTCGATCCAGACGATGCACAGTTGTCGGTGAGGAAGTTCCTCTGTCATCGACTCTTCGATTCGGAGCTCAAATGTTCGGACATCTCATTCTTTGGTGCTCACTTGCTTGGTAGCCTATGAGATGGTCATGTTGGATCCAAGTTAACATCCGTATCGGAGTCTTTGGGTCGGAGAGGGTGCTGACTTAGCATTATGCTCCTTTCCCAGGGAGGCTCGGACCACGGTGGGTCGGATCTAGGGTTCCGGGTCGGGCCTTGCAGGTCCTAATCCTTTGTCCCTTTCTTTCAGGGGTGGGTGGGACCATAGGTGGTGCCGGATCGGACAATGGCTCGGACCTAAGTGCCTCGGATCCATTGGATGACTTGGGATGCCTTAGGATTCGCTCCTAGGTCCTTTATAATGATTGGACATATTTCGTATCAACATATGTCCCCTAGTTTCCAAGTATCTTAGTAGAAGATAGTTGTGGAACTATTGTTTTGGGAAGCTGTTTTGAGGAAAAGAATCCGTTCTCCAGTCCAATCCGTTTCGATCCCGTTGAAAAAAGGTGTACTCCGTACTTCGTGTGGCCATCGACTTAGTCTCTCTCCCCCCCCTTTTTTTCTTTTCTAAAACATCGTTGCCATCCGGAGAAGGTTAGAAACAGCGAAGTGAAGAAAAAGAAAAAAGGTATTTGTAATGGAGACTAAGTTTAGGCTCCGAACATCGGTAGTGTACCTTTGATGAGCTACGGTGGCGGACCGTAGGTGTGTGTCCCGTCCGAACCAGGCTCTGTGGTTGCGGGAAGGTCCAAAGTGTCCTTTCGAATATCTGAGGTTCCTTGTGTGGACAAGTTATCTTTGGTGATAAGCATGGGCGTCGAAAAGATGATACTCGGAGCTCTCGTGTTGTCGGCGCTTGAGAGAGGGAGAGTTGTTGTATTCATCTATCCAAGAGGTAAATTTGTTGTACCCATTCGTCATTTCACTTGGTATAATTGTACTATACTGTTGGATGGTTCTTGATCGACGGTGGAGATTAAATCCGAAAAATCGCGACGGTTGGAGTTCCCGATATGGCCCTCTATAAGTAGAGGGGTTGGCCGCTTCATTTCTCATCGTTTAGAGAGAGAATTTTTGCATTCCGAGTACATCCGAAGCAACTACCAACAATCCGAAGTGAGCAAGGAGCGGTTCGAAGCGCGTGATCTTGTGCAGAGTCAAGTCACTTCTTTCCAATCATCCGAGTCCAAGTAAGTTTACTTGTCTCGTCTTATGATTAAATCATCTATGTTGTCTTTCATCTTCAAGTTACTCGGATGTATGCTTATGATGTGTAGTATAGTTGATAACCAATACGTACTTGATATTGACTAACACCGAATAAGTGTAATCTTGACTCGAACTAAGCATGCGAGTGGTACTAGTTTTGGTTTTAAGTTGGCCACTTTAATATACATAAACGACCTCTCGGACTGCCATCTTAGAGCTTACGATATTGCTTTCTCCTTTCCCTAGGATGTCAAGTGATAGCGAAAACCGATCCGGTGAGGATATGACTCGGCGACATCCTTAACCGATAGCTCAGGAGATTGAGATCGTGGATGATGATGTTACGGAGGTGGGCAAGCGCCACATCCAGTCGAGACACTACAAAATAGAACATGGCGGCGGATAGATCCGTCGTGCGACAACTATCCGTCGCCCGGCTGCGGCGGATCGGGCGACGGATAAAAATCCGTCGCCCTGGCGGATAAAATCCGTCGTCAATTCGCTGACAGTTGAATGACGGATTGACCTTTTTAAAAAAAAAATGATTATGGGGGCGGATAGATCTATCCGTCCCCCCAAAAAAAAAAAAAAAAATTTATATTTTATTATCGGATTAATCGTGCGGTGGTGGCAGTGGTGGTGCGGTGGGTGTGGTGCAGGTGGTGGTGGGAGGTGGTGGTGGTGGAAGGGTGGTGGTGGTGGTGGCAGGGTGGTGGTGGTGGAGGAGATGGTGGTGGTGGCAGGGTGGTGGTGGGAGTAGAGAGGTGGTGGTGGTGGAGATGGTGGTGGAGGAGGATGGTGGAGGAAAGGAGGTGGTGGAGGAGATGGTGGTGGTGGTGGGGGGTGGTGGCTGGGTGGTGGTGGTGGGAGGAGAGAGGTGGTGGTGGTGGTGGTGAGATGGTGGTGGAGGAAAGGAGGTGGTGGAGGAGATGGTGGTGGTGGAGGATGGTGGTGGTGGGAGGAGAAAGGTGGTGGTGGTGGTAGGTGAATGGTGGTGGAGTTGATGGTGGTGGTGGAGGATGGTGGTGGTGGGAGTAGATGGTGGTGGTGGAGGATGGTGGTGGTGGGAGGAGAAAGGTGGTGGTGGGAGGAGGAGGAGAAGTAGTGGAGTAAAGGAGGTGGTGGAGGAGATATATTATATTTTTTTGGTTTTTTCGGATAGATCTAGATCTATCCGTCGCGGCCTTGTAGCGGCGGATAAATCTATCCGTCGCTACATAGCGACGGATAAATCTATCCGTCGCTAAAATTTTTTTTTTTTTTTTAATTTTGGTGGCGCTGCATGGCGGCGGATAATTTTATCCGTCTTTATCCGGCGACGGATAGAATCCGTCGCCCAGTAGCGATCGATTTTCGGATGGATTCTTGTAGTGGGAAGAGCCGAGGTAAGTTCCTTACCGGTTGGTTGTTCGATTACGGTCCTCCGGCGTCGGATTACTGCGAGTGTCGCGTATGCGAGGTTATTATGGCGGCTCGAGACAAGCTCGCGAGTTATAGGAACTTCGTCGCCGGGTTGGTGGCGAGAATCCGAACTTCGGTGAGATCCGTGCTTTAATTCGCACCTAGGTTATAACTTTAGGAGTAATCCTAATCGAGTCCCGTTAGATTCGGATCATGGCGCCAACTATCGAGGAAGTGCATGATACTTGAGCGCCTCCCAACTTGAGCATCTTGAAGAGGTGAGGAGGATCGTGTGCAAATTCTTTGCTCCTATCCGGACTGTTGTAGAGTTAGCGTCCTCATCCGGGAAGATGAGGCGGAGGAAGATGTCTTGAGGCCAAGATTACGGTTCGAAGAGGAAGAAGGTCGAGCCTTCCGCTAATGTGCTCGGGTAAGCTTCTTTGGGCAAGCGGGGCGAGTCGGAGGTGGGCGAGAAGAAGCGTCCGGAGAGGCGAGGAAGGGTGAGGGCGTTTTCAAGTGAAGTTCCCTCGGTCTAGAGATCAGGTCACTCACCCCGATCCGGAGGCGAGTTAAATGAAGATGGTACTACTGCTACTTGTGCCTCGACCATCCGAGCCGAAGTGGATGAGCTCAGGAGAAGATATGAGATCCACGAGTGTGTGGAGATTCTCATCCGGACGAATCTCATGCTTTTACAATCCGCCTCCGGACTACATGTCGGTCTATGAGATAAGTCTTCATTGCGGTGGCGGCTACCGTATCGTCCGAGTTTACGGAGATTTTGAGCGGCATGGGTTTGAGTCCATCGGATGATCTGACTCCTCGGAAACTTGATGTGCTTGGTGCTATGTAAATATAAAGGCATTCCGCTTAACCCGACAATTTTAGTAAATTGTTCAATATTAGTGTTAGTAGTAGGAACACTTAGTTCTATACATTCGTATATGCATGGGCAGCATACATTTTCGTTGATCCCTTGTCCTCGTTGGGAATCGATGGTTGAGAGGTATATTTTTGTCCGTGGCTGAAGCAGGCAATCCAGCGGAGGCCCACGTGGTATTTTGAAGAAGTTATTCCGGGGTAATTTGCAGTTGGAAGCCATAGGCCGGAACATCCTTTGTGGATGTAAGCGTTCCATCGTAGTCGGGGCCGGAGAAGTACTTCTTCGAGGTTTGATATGTCGACCTCTGCCTTTCTTGGCGGCTTGTCGAGCGAGTTTTAATGGCGACATGGAGGATTTGAGTAAGTGGTTTCTCTCTACCTCGATTGGTTGTCGAATTGGGTTATTATACATTTGTCGACTATATGATTATTATTTGTAGAGTCTTTTATATTGTAACTTATTGTGATTCGGATGTGCGACTTTACGGTTCGGTATCGATGTCGACCATGTGGGCTGAAGCGTCAACAAAGCGCTGCATAGCGGAAGGAGTTGGCGAGAGGTTCTCGGACCCATTATCAAGGCGTCCACCGTGCTCCCGATGAGCAGCGAGGAATCTTGCTTGTGTTCGGCGGAGGAGTCTCGGAGGCTGCTTTGGGCGAAGGCCCAAACCATCCCTACTCGGACAAGGGTAAGGTGGTAGCAACTAAGGGCTCGAAGAAGCCACGAGATCCGTGTCGCGAGATCCTCCATAAGCGGATCGGCTATGGCTCAAAAAGCGCTCTTAGAAGGTCGAATCCTCCGCTTGAAGAAGGGCAAGGAAAAGGTGGGCGAAGCCGGGCTGGGCCGGATCTTTGAAGTGGCTCGGTTGGTTCTTTGCTTGAGCTAGAGCCAGTGCGGAGTTAAGCGCCGCTCGGTATAAAGTGAGTTTAAGCTTTCCGTTGGTATCGCATCTTTACGTGATTGAGGTGTCTAGCTTACGATATTCCGTTTTGTTTTCAACACTCTGCTTTGTTGAAGCATGCTCCTTAGTGGCGCTCGGAGGCTACCACGGAAGAAGATCTAGCCAATTTGAGGCTGCAAGGCGATTAGGCGTCTCGGTTGCCTGACACCTCGGGCGCCTAAAGAAGGCCGTGGCTGAAACAAGAGGCCGAGTCGGAGGCGGCCAAGATGAAAAGTGCCATTCGATCTTTGGAGGTGATTTGAAAGTGCACCAAGATAGTTTGACGATTTCGTGGCCGTCTCTCGGACTTTCAAGGATAAGATCTTTGAAAGAGCTTGAGTCAGACGAGGCATCGAATTTCCTTGATTCGGACTCCTACAAGTTCTTGCTCGAGTCAAAGTATGATGAGGCCCGTCAAGATGGGTTTGATCATTTGTGGGCGGTCTTGGGAGGAAAGGTTAGGTGCGGACGATTGTAACTTGGAAGGCGAGGGTATCCGCCTTTAAAAATGGAGATGGCTCGGACTTCGCTCGGGAGGTGTCTTGGATCTGATTTGCTTAAGTGTGAATTTGTGGAGTTTGGTTTGCGACAGTCGGAGGGAAGAAATACGACCATGGCGGTCCGTATCTCCCATCCTTCGTCCCTCGGTTGCTCATGTCCCTTGTTTTCGTTCCGTTGGAGGACCACTTGGAGCCTGACGAGATTGGTGACTTTGCCGAACTGTCCAAGGCTTTGATCGCGACCTCGACCTGATGGAGGAGTGTCCGGCCTTTCTGAAAGAGGTTGAGGCTCGGAGAGAACGGAGGATAGCCCAACAGCAAGGTCAAGCGCCTCCGGAGAAGGATACGGGCGGCCCTTCTCGGTCTCAACCTAGTTCGTCCAAGCGGCGGAGGTAGTAACCTTTTTGGTGGCTCGTTTGTCTCGCACCTTAGGTCTTTCGTCCGAGCAGCTTGGTTTTATCGGTGGCTGTGTTCCAGAATTGAATGCTTGAGGGGGCTATTTGCAATTCTGGAACGGAGTCCTTGACAATGCTGGTCTTGTTGGGACTCGGACCAATGGGGGCCTCCGGAATGACTTGTTTGGATCCGACGATCCGGGCTGATCGCTCTCCAAATATGGTGAATCTGGGGTGTGTTCATGGTATTTGGTATGATGCGATCCGGATGGTCAGTGTGCTCCGGAGCTTTCTGTCGTTCAGGAGTGATGAGATATCTTTTCCAGATTCGATGAATGGCCTAGGTTACATAGTCCGGTTCTTTATTAAACCTTGGACCATCGAAGGGCTTTGAAACTACGCGATGAGTAATCAAGGTTCGGATGGTATAGTTCCTTCCTCCTTCGGGGCGCCTATAGATGCAGCGGGCAGTTGTTCGCATGGGGTTTGATTTGGTAGCTTAGGGTTAATTGGGAAGCTTCGTTGTAATAGTAGAAAAGAGAGAGTAGGGGCTTGTGTTTGTGAGCTCGATTTGGGCTCTTCGGACCCTGACTTTGTAACTCTGTACTGTTGTAATGAAAGCGTTTTTGCCTTTGTCAAGGTTTTGACCTTTGTTTGATTGTGCTAGTTCGATCCGGATCAATGTATGAACAAGGTCCGGATCAAGCAGTTAAATATCCCCGAGGACATGATTATCGACAATGCTTATGAAATCCCAGTTGTATTGATTTGACGGAAATCGTATTACAACTTGAGGGCTTCTCTAAGTGTAAAACTTCTGGAGATTCTTGGCATTCCAAGTTCTCTTCAAGGTCCTGCCTTGTTCATCTTCTAGTTCGAAGCTTCCATTAACTCTTGCCCCAGTAACCTTGTATGGCCCTTCCCACTTGGGTTTAAGTTTTCCCACATGACTTAGTATATCAGCTCTTCTAAGGACTAAGTCTCCAACTTGTATGTCCTTGGGAAGACACGCTTATTGTAGGCTCGGCGGTCGTGGCTTGGTGCGAAGGATGTTGTGATGCCTTATCGCTTGTCTTCAAGGAGCTCAAGGTCGTAGATCCTTGCGAGCTCATTACCATGGGTTGTATTCTTTGGATTCTGCAGGTTGCTACCACCGTCTACGAAGGGATGACGCCTCAGATCCATAGACCAAGGAAAAAGGTGTTTCTTGTGTAGCGATTGGTACGTGATTCGATGCGCCCAAAGCAGCGTCGAGATCATCCATGTTGTCTTGTGAAGTTCTCAACCTTTTCTCCAAAATCTTGACTATGGTCTTGTTGGTGGCTTCCACGACCATTGGCTTGGGGGTGGCGGAGTAAAAGCGTTGTTCTATTTTGAAGGTGGAGCCACTCCTTGACCTTGACAGAAAATTGTGCTCCATTATGCGAAACTAACACTCGTGGAGTCGAACGGCGGATGATGTTCTTCGGATGAATGTCGAACTTCGCTCTCGGTGATGGTTGACCTTTGCTTGACTTGACCCATAGTGAAGTATTCTCGCCACTATCAAGAACTTCTTGATCGTTCCTCGTGGAAAGGGACCAACTATGTCTATACCCCATTGATCAAATGGGCAAGCTATGATTAGCGGAATCATAGGGTTGGTGAGACGGTGCGGTATGTTGGCATAGTATTGGCGGTCTTAGCGAGTGCGGCGGTGTTAGCGGCGTCCATATCGATGGTTGTGATAGTATCCTTGCACGATGATTTTTTGCCAAGGTTCTTCCCAGGTGACTTCCACAACTTCGTGGATCTCTTCCATCGCGATTTAGCCTCTGAGGATCTAGGCACCTCAAGTGAGTTCATTGAAGGATCTCTTGTGAGGTCTTCTCCTAGAATAAAGTCTGTTGGCTCGACATTGAATCTTCGTGGCCTCTTGGGATCCACGGTAAAGTACCATCCTTGAGGTAGCGGAATATATCGGTCATCAATTTCTTTACGTGCTCGAGAAACATCTCTCCGTTGGGGTTTGCGGGGAGGATTACATGCGGGTCATCGGGATGACACTTCTTGTGTCCAAAGCTCCTAAAATTTGGCGTGCTTGGAGAGAGCATCGGCTTTTCATTCCACTCTCTGTGGCGGTGAGAGTAAATTCTTCAAAGTGCTCAACCTCTTTTTGAGGAGCTCAAGTATTTGATCATGTTAGGTCCTTTGGTGGTAAAGGATCCGGAGGCAGGATTACTTTCATTTGCAGTGCATGTGTAGGCTTTGATTCTTTTCACTGAAGGGCTTCCATGACCTTAGGCCTGTGATAAGTGCTTCATACTCGGCCTCGTTGTTCGTCACCTTAAAGTTGAGGGTGATGGCGTACTCGAGCTTGGCTCCTTCAGGACTTTCAAGGAAAACTCCTATTCCTCCGAACCGTCCGGTTGATGATCCATCCACTTGTAATGTCCAACATTCTCTGTTTCCTTCCTTTCCTCCTAGAGTGGGAGTGGGTGCTTTCTCAACCTTCTGCTTCTTGTCGGAAGATGCAGTTGTCGAGATATTGAGTTCTTCATCCAGAAGAAACATGCACTACAAAAATCGGCACATGTGGCGGATAGATCCGTCGCTACGAATATATCGTCGCCCGGCTCAGCGGATCGGCGGATAGAAAATCCGTCGCCCCCCTGGAGCTGTGGCGACGGATAACAATCCGTCGTCCAATTTGCGACGGATTGGACGACGGATTGACCAATTATTTTTTTATTTTTTAATTCCGAAATATAGCGACGGATAGGATCTATCCGTCGCTAAATATAGCGACGGATAGGATCTATCCGTCGCTATATTCTTGACGGATAGATCTATCCGTCTAAATCTTCTAATTGGACTAGTGGCGAATTTGAAATTACGTCACTAATTAAAATCCTTGTGTATTCCGTCACTAATTCCGTCACTGTGAATTCCGTCACTACTTCCGTCACTATTTATTTCATATTAATCCCTATTTTTCGTAGTTCACCAATATAATGTTCGATAATAAATCAATAATACGGAAAATGTTTCAATGAATAAAAAAGTAATATTCGGAGCTGGAGAAATTATCCAAACAAGTGTAAATATGAAAAAAATCCGAACATACAGATACATAACTAGCTATCGACGGGGTGGGGTGGGTGATGGTGGGCGGGACATGTTGCTCCATACATAGAAGGCGCTCGTTCTCCTCCTTCATTCTCTGTCATGGCGCTCCATCTCGTCCTTTGTTGCTCCATCTCTTGAGTTAGCGAGCAACATGTTCCCGGACTTCTTGTTGCACCATTTAGAGACACAGTCACATGTGTAAGCACGGACGTGCAATTTCTTGGGATGATGATGAGAACACGCCCGGACTAGCCAGATGCAAACGAGGCTCCGAGTCCATATATTAAATCCTTTCTTGTCCGGTTTGTTGACCTCTAGGAAGATGTTGTCAACTTGTTGATTGACAACACATCACCGTCTCGTCCTCTGCCTCGCCACGAGCATCAACCTCGGCTGAAATCGTAAATAGCAGATATAATGATCGATTCTTGTTTTTTAAAAAGTAACTTGTAATAGTGTACAAATATGAACTTTAAGCAACATAAACATACCGCAATAGGCGAGGCGGCGATCGGTCCATACCCCCATACCTTGGCCTTCTTGAAGATGGCATACTTGGATGTCACCTCCCGTGCCACTGAATCAAACGAGATCTAGTCGACAATTTATCATCTACAAGTAATAGAGGCAGAGACTTCATACATACGTAATGCTAGATTGCAAAAACACATATATCGCATCGATTGATAATAATCGATGTGATGATCGCCTCCCAAGGTGGTGAGCGGCCCTTCTGCCGTGTCGGTAGGATGCGGTTCTTCTGTTGGTCAAACAACGTCTGGACATCGATTCGGCGCCGATGAAGCATCCCAAAGGCCCACTCCGTTGCATCAACTGTGGAGGATTGGGCCACCCGATCGAATGGCCTTCCACGTCTGAGACCATATCCACATGCAGTTTGGATCCACAGGTCTAAATAAGCGCGCGGATCTGTGGATCAACTTCTTGAATGAAGTACTCCTTCTACATTCCCAATTTCATACAACATCAAAGTCGATACATGTCCTAACAACATAACGAGATATGGTGACTAACATATCACCCAAATAAAGTGGCTAACATACCACTCACATATAGTGGCTAACATACCACTCACATACGATGGCTAACATACCACTCACATTGTCCTAAAATTTACTAACACAATGGTGACTAACATATCACCCAAATAAAGTGGCTAACATACCACTCACATACGTGGCTAACATACCACTCACATTGTCCTAAAATTTACTAACCTGATGGTGACTAACATATCACCCAAATAAAGTGGCTAACATACCACTCACATACGGTGGCTAACATACCACTCACATTGTCCTAAAATTTACTAACACAATGGTGACTAACATATCACCCAAATAAAGTGGCTAACATACCACTCACATACGTTGGCTAACATACCACTCATATTAAAGCGATTAATTATAATTACAAACAAATGAATGTCATATTTTAACACCCTCGGCTCATGAAGTACTCGGCCCTCATGCGCTCGAGATGTGGCTCCAACACTCACCACCACCTTGGGTGGCTCTCTCCTGCTCGGAAGATGTCACCTAGTTTGTTGTGCACCTCCGAGGCCATAAAATTTGTTGTCGATGTATAAGATACTGAAAGCGAATATGCATTACTTTAGTACAACAATTTATACTTGTCGACTATCATTATCGTTATGTTTTACATATTTAAGAAGAATGTATAATACTTACTTGGCAGGACCAATAGGGAAAATCACTGGGTAAGCCGTCCCACGTGACGTTAGGATTGTTTGGATCGAACACGAGGTAGGGACAATCGTCGTGGTCGTCCTCCAGCATGTGTCCGGGCTGTTGGTAGAAACCGGCTGCTCTCTCACCAGGGGGGGTCTCGGGAATCCGAGACCTTTGTCACGATCTTGAGCCCTCCACATGCGGCGGTGTCCTCGACCCACCACTATCATGCGGCCGGTTGCGTGGGGGGACGATAGGTGGGCTGACCTCTGTCATGACATCTGCAAAAAAAATGTAATAAATACAATAAAAATGTGTTAGTACGAGTTATAAACGCGCCAGATTTTAATAACACATATAATTACTCATAATACACATAATATACCATTATAGCCGTCCTCTAAGACTACATATTGGTCCTCGTGCAGATCAAACAACTCATCATCTGCTTCTATGGGATCTTCTGCTTGTTTATCGACATCCTCTTGTTGGTACGAGTTGGTAATTGAGTCGTCTTTCTCAATGTACTCCACTTTGGCGAAACACGAATAGGTACATGACTAACCATTCCCCCTTATCGCGTTTTCTGCTTGGATATTCAAGAAACACCACTTGTCGTGCTTGAGTCGCCAGAATAAATGGTTCATACTTGGTTCGGTACCTCTTCTTTTGGTTCACATCAACCATTTCATACCACTCAACGTCAAACAAGAAGGTTCGTTTAAATGGCAATCCAGAATATTCAATCCTCACAATTCGTTTTAGCTTGCCGTGGAAATCAAACAAAGTAGCGTCTCCATACTATTATGCACCATTAACACACACCGGAGTTGTTTGTCGGCATGGCGTTGTTACATTCAGTCGTGTGGATGCTAAGGCCATTGACTATATAACACAGGAATGTGTAGACCTTTTGAATGGACCCTCTGCGAGCCTTTAAGTATATGCATGTGGCGTTGTTAATAGGATTCGGACATACTCTCGGAACCAATCTGGAAATGCAGGAATTTTTGAGTCAATAGTTCCTCTAGTGTATCCTCATCATCGAGGATTTTACATAAACAACGCTTTTGAAAAAGCGCAAACATTGATTTGATGATAAGTCTATAATTGAAGTAGAGACTTGCGTAGCTATATTAAAATTTAAATAAATGGTTCTTGACCTGCATAAATAGTACCATATCTTTGGTCGACCTCGGCCTGATTCGTGAGGACATAATATTGGTACTTTCAACTCTTTATCCGTAAGATATTCTTTCTTAGCTGCACAAGAGGTCTCACGATACCACGAAGGCAGATAGGAAAACTCATCATCCACTTGAACTACGAATGTATGCGCATTTCGAGCCTTCTTTGTCTTCGTGGGGCGTGTTCATCAAAGTAATAAGAGCGAAGGTTGCGGTTTCCTCTTGAATGTAGGCATTGGCAATCGAACCTTGAGTTTACCTTTGTTGTTGACATACTTCTTCAATTTCCCCAGTACCTCTCGAATGGATACATCCATCGATACTGAACCGGACCAGCAAGTCTCGCTTCATGAGGAAGGTGAACCGACAAGTGCTCCATAGAATCAAACCAGCTCGCTTCATGAGGAAGGTGAACCGACAAGTGCTCCACACACCTCTCTAAATTTGAGGCGTAATTATCTGGGAAACTCAATGCCCTCACCCAATCAAACAAAATTGACCTAGAAGCGTTGTCAATTGTGTAGCACGCTTTCGGCCACTTACCATTCTCATCCTTCTTTGTCAACTCAGGCCTTTTACACCACGTCGACAACTCGGATCTAGACTTCGCATGGTCCTTTGTTTTTCCCTCAATGTTGCAAAGTGTATTGAATAAGTTCTCGAACACGTTCTTCTCAATGTGCATGAAATCTAAGTTGTGACGGATAAGAAGACTGCTCGATAAAGGCAGTCGAGAAAATGCTTCTCTTCCTCCAACCACATTTTTACCAATTTTCTCGTTATGCTTCATCCACCCAAGCTCAGTCACCTTCATAAGACCCAATCTATCAATCTCATAAGAATTTGTGCACAGTAAGTCTTATCGGGGCTTTTTGTTGATGACTTTATTTTCAAGAATTGATCCTTGTTCTTCTGAGCGGACTTTCTAGCAACCTCGATGACAATCAAACCAACAAAATTTTCCACTACCCTTGATCTAAATGCATCTGTATCCTCCAAGCAATGTGGACATGCATATTTCCTATTTGTTTTCCTTCGAGATAGCATGGATGCAGGAAGTCACTCACAGTCCAAAGAAGAGCTCTCAAGGTGAAGTTCTTTTTGTCGACACATCATATCGAGGATACCATCCGTCCACAACTCGATCAGCTCCTTGATTAGGGGTTGCAAGAAAACATCAACGTCGATCGAGGATCTTCGGCCCGAGCACCAATGCGATCGAAACATGAATGGCTCCTTCATGCACTCAAGAGGCAGTTATGCGGTGTGAGCATAAGCGGCCAACAAGAGTATTTACGTTCACTACGAGCAGGTTAAAACCATCCGTACAAAGTCCCACGTACATTTCTAGATTGGTACGCAAACTCTGGATATGTCTTGTCAAGCGATTTCCATGCGGGTGAGTCTGCTGGATGGTCCATTCTACCACCTTGACATTATCCGAGATTACTCGCTCCTTGTGCCACCGCATTTTATCCATGAAGCACTTGAAGCATACAATCTTTTCAAGCGAGGTGCTAGAGGAAGTACCACATTTTCTTATGTGAGAGATTTTTCTTTTATCGTTTCTTTGCGGCCCCCTCCTTGTAGCGCTTGTACGTTCCTTACCACGAACTTGCATTCTATTAGATCGCATCCTCCTCCCGATATATCATGCACATTTTAGGACAACGATCTATGGTTACCACAGACCCTAATCCCGCATCTTTTTCTTGGCTTGGTAAAGTTGGTGGGAACTAGGTTTTCTTGAGGACAAAGGTCCGACATTACGTCAACCCATTCATTGAAGCTTCGTTTGATTAACGGCCATTAGCCTTAGAACTCATTAGCTTGAGATAACAAAACAACTCGGTGAGCTTACACCCGGGTAAACCGGCTTCCTTGATGATTCTAACAAGTCGAAGAACAAGCGATCCTCGGGATTCGTGGTTCCTCCACCTCCACCTCGGTTTTAGTGTTGGTTGTGTCCACGAACTCCGCCCTGCTGACATCGTACACCATTTGTTCGACTCGAGCTCGAATAGCATCGCCTTGATTAGGATTGTTCCCGACTTGTTCATTTTTCTCTTCCTTCCACGTTATGCGTATTGGTCATATGTATTGGGCGGTCTTGCTTCCTCACCATGATGATTCCATACGTCTGCGGAAGGAATCCATTTTCCTCAAGTCTTTGGACTACCACTTTAGGAGTCACGTATTGCTTGTTTACGCCTATTTCATTGCACAAGGACACTTTATCAACCCATCCTTTACACAAGGGATTTGACATTGCAAATTCAATGAAACCTTGAACCCCTTTGAGAAAACTCCATTGAACTACGCCATTGAAATGCGACAATACATCCATCCACGATCGGTATTCATTGAATAATTAGATAATAACACGACACGTTTGAATTCATTAGATCGAGGTCTTTCATTTACGGTAATAAATCAATTTCACAATAATTCAATCAATTGCTCGTAATATAAGTTATATTAGCTTGATCAATTGTTAAGGCATTACATAATATAAGTTACATCGACTTCAATTTTACCATAATATTTGGTTTCATATATATATCAACTAATGATTACTAGTTATACAAACTAGAGACAAAAGCGGATGAAACTCCTCATTCTCATGCACCCCCTCCTCATCACTTGTGGCGCTCCCTACCACAGAACTTGCATTCCACAGATCTACATCCTCCTCCCAATACACCATGCACATGTTCCGACAAGCGAGAAAGGCACTCAATAGGCGGCCCCAAACCCGCCTCTCCCTCCTTTGGAGGTATGCCATGGGCGGTGCTTCCTCACCGTGATGAATCCATACATGATACTCGGGCATGAATCCATAGCGTCATAAGTGCTCGAATCTGCGGTAGGCGTCATAAATTGTTTGTTTCATGAGTTTCAATGTCAAGGACACTTTATCAACCCCGATTGCACAAACCGGATGTCCCATGGCAAGCGAGATGAAACCTTTAACCCTTCTCTGAAACTCCTAGAAACTACATCATTTACAGCGATGCGATCGTACATCCATGAGCAGTCGAATTCATTCATTACTTTATTTTTAACACAGAGCGTTCCAATTGATTAGATCGTATTTAATTTATTAGATAGATTCCAATTAGGATAAGAAGATTGTAGAGGTTAATTGTTAATTATTATATGTTCCTTATAAATTAATTATTAATTAAGTGTTCGATGTGTTACAAAATTGGACATATATAATAACCATTTCAACCTCTTAGTACATATATTATATACTTAACATACATATCAAATTAACTAATTACTCTCTACATATCAATTACTACATATATTCATATCAAATTACATACTTAACATACAAATTTATCAAATCAAAACTACATACTTCTATACTTAACAAACATATCAAATTAACTAAACTAACTATATATACTTAACACACAAATCAAACTAACTACATACATTCATACATACCAAACTTAACATACTACATACATTCATATCATTAATTAAACTAACTATCAAATTGAACAAATTACATATAATTGATCAAATTAACTAAACTAACTACTACATACTTATCATATATACATATAATTGCTCAAATTAATCAAAATAAACAAAATCCCCAAATTTTAAAAAACTAGGGTTTTAGCAAAATACCTTGATTAATCGGTAGAAATACGAAATTGATCGAAGAAACAAACTCCTTGTCCCACTAGCTTGATTAGGCACCAAGATTGGCGGAATAACGAACAATTCACGGAAGCGGAGAAGAAGAGAATGAGGAAGAAGAAGGAGAAGGAAGAAAATGAGAGGAATTTGAATCATTCTTTGAGCAGAACACAAAAGAGAATAGTATAACTTTACTGCGATCGACTACTCTCTTGAATCTGCACTATTTCTATCTTGATGAAAAACTTGGGAAAATCCTAAGTATAAAATGATTGAGATCTGAGCAGTGTCCTTGCTCCAGAAATTGTGATTCGGATAGCTAATAGCCAAAATTCATTAAATGGGCACAATTACATTTGTTGATTGTGATCATTCTTTGGAGAAGCAATGGTGACCCTTGATGAATTCAAGCGCTTGATCTGAGCAATTAATTCACGATAAATAGTGAATTGTTGAAATTCGGTCATGGCCCACTAAGCATTTAATGCGAAACTACTTTTGATCATGCGGCTTGACACAAATCACGAATCGTACACAAAATCAATTTGTATGTATTTATGCATTGAGATTCACTTGCTATATATCTGAGGATTTTGGCAAATGAAATCACTTTTGCCTAATCCGAAATTTCAACTTGCATCAAGCAAAAACCTTCTCTAATCCTCTGCAACTTCTCTAAAATCTCTGCAAATCTTGATTAAGTTTTTCTGAAAAGAATCACTCAATCGAATCTCTTTCAAAACACAAGCTTCAAATCCTTACTATATAAAGAGATGGCCTCCAAGAACACTTCTACACAGAAATCCCAATCCTCCTTGATGCTTTGAAAAGCAAGCACGAGTTAGTTATTAACAATCATTGGTAGGAGCTTTCAATCGACCATTGGACTTCAAGTCACGAGAATGATTTGGGGTGGTGCCATGGTTGAGGAATACCTCACGGTGGAATAGAGAACCGAAATGAAGCTAATTCTTGACATGCTTGAAAAGGCACAAATAAAGGGCTTTATGTACTTTCGCCCTAGTGGAATTTCATCACTTGATGTGTTGGAATTTTACAACAACTCGAGATTATTTCTGTGTATCTGAAAACCTTTGAAATAGTGTCTATCAAAGCCTCGATCGAGGAAATCATACGGACTTAACAACTACGTAAGTTGTTTGAGGTTCAAAATCTTGGAAAGGATTTTGAAATAAACACGAGGATGAGGAACTCCTTGAAGGTGTTAAAGAACTTTCTGATTATGTGTGTGATCTTGTGAAATCAGATCCACCTGAGTTCAAAATTGCGACATCCAAGACGGACATCTGTTGGTTCCTTTGGGATATCTTGGCTTGCATTCTTCACAGATGCTTTGATGGTCTACAAGGAGGTCTTGACCGGATAAGCGAAGCGATGGATCATGATGTTCTTCTTTGAATCGACAAAGAATTTGGAAAACCCTTTTAAGCTGGGAAAATGCGCCTTCATGAAATTTGTGAAGAAGATTGAGGCTTGAGCCTAAGATTGTTAAAGGACTAGTTGAGCGAAGGCCCGCGATGGGATATAGTGCGAAGATATGCTACTTGATGGAAAAGCTTGGCATTGAGCTCGGAGAGCGGATGAAATAGCCATGATAACTTACTCTACAAATATGAGTATACAAATCGATGAAAAAGGTTAATGGGTCTCGGAAAGGTCTAAGAAGAGAAAATCTAAAAGATATACGAAGAAAGGTTGCGACCAAGAAGCAGGAACTTCAAGAAAGAAGTCTGGCAAATCGAAGACACACCGAAAGAGGTTGTCAATTCTCGGATATCTACAAACATGGCGGATGAACTCATCAATCTTGCAAAAGAGTTATCACCCTCTTGAACAAGTAGACTCGGCAAGAAAGTGCTTTCGAAATGTTGCGACTAATGCGAGAAAGCCTTGGCGATGAACTCGTGAATCTTGCCAAAAGTGGTGAAAAACACGAAGCCCCATCTAGAAACCGCGGGAATAATGGACCAATCATTTCCCAATCTTGATGAGAGCTCGGCGATGAAGATGATGAACTAGTCATCTCTCAAGTCCTAGAAAAATCAAAGAGGGCTAAGGTTCTTGAACAAATGGCGGTGATAAGGTATCGAAGAAGAACCTACACCACGAGTTCTTGAACCTATAGCAAAGGTTGTTGGTGCAAACACATCATCGAGAATGACTCTCTTGCACAACTTCACAAAGCCACGATGAGTGGTATCTTAGTATTGGCGGAATCTTGATGGGAATGCCACATCTAAGAATGCGGAAGAACATTCTCTTGATCAATCTTACGCTTCCAGACAACCACAACAACCACAAACACAACAACCACAACAGCCACAAGTGGTTGATGAAATGGTAAATGAACTCCATTTTGAAATACCGGCAATACGATATCTTTGAAGAAAATCCTGTAATTGGCGGGTTCCCACTCGATGAGAGGGATCAAGCGAGACATCTACTCGGAATGATCAACCGGGAGGCAATGAGTTGCATACTCGGGGAAGGTGTGAAGTACGAAACTTCAAACAAAAGCTGAAGCTGGACAAGGCGACCAATGTATAGAAAGGTCACAAGTTCGAGACCAATCGACTGGCTGCTCGGGTAAATGGTGGTTTAACTCTTACCTTGTGAAAATTTTATACTTATAAATCTTGTTACCTTATAAAATTTCTTTATTACAATTTGAGTTAAAGCGGAAAAACAAGAGGAAGTGAAAAGCTTACCTCGAGATCTTGAAAAGAGGTTCCTTGACCTCGACTCTTGAGAAATCGAGCACATGCCACGGTAAATGATTCTTAAAGAAAACTAACTTTTGGTAAAAATGTTTGTATGCTCATTAATGATAAATGTTTCTAACAGGCTCAATGAGATGGAAGAAGATAAAGCGAAATGCGAGACAAACCGAAACAAACAAGGTTTACGAAGCACACATCTTGAGCTTTCAAACTTGAAGGTATATGAAAATCGGTGATAAGTACTCTTCATCTGGGTTATCTTAAAACTTCTTCTAAATTATTCAATACTATCTACTTACGGGCTCGATCGAGTAGAAGTGCGAGGGACAAAGTTGCGACATCCCTGCACCTATGGAAATTGATGAGGCATCGAGGGCTTCATCACGAAAAGATTCGGAGGCGCACAAGTCTACGAGAGACAATATCTGAGCCTCCCATGGAGGTAATTGACCTCTCGATGTCGACTTGTCACTAAAAGTTCTTCTTGATAAAATTTCCTAAGTATTGTGATAATGTTAATTCTCGAGTTCAAGAAAGAAAGGTTGATGAGGACGGACTTCCAGTCTCCACCTCACCACAAGATATCTGAGACCCCAATTGTCCCAGTAGAACAAGTATCTGAGCCTGATGTTCATACTCAGGTAACTCAGAAACTAAACTACACTTCTACTCAGATATCTACCAAAGTTTTGAAACTCACTCAAAACTCTTTCTTTCAGGCTCAAGCAGATGCAAGCGAGTTCCCATTGAAGAAACAAGGACTACTTCACTTCTTCAAAGCTCACACTTTGCCAAAGCACATTGAATGCTTCAGAAATGGCGAGAAGTTAAGGTGCTCGATCTCTACGAAATATTGAGAATAGCGATCAACCAACTAGGCAGGCACGAGCTCTTGACACGAAACATATGTCGAAGCAATGTTAGCTCTGAGAACAACATCTGATTCTTGACTCTACTACGAGGACTTTTCGGAGAAGTGGCGCATAGTTTGATACATGCCTTTGAACAGGCAGATGGTCAGACAAGATTACAGATGGCATTCAAGCCAGTTCTGCCCCAGACTCTGTAATTCATACCTTATGAACAAGAAGAAGTTAATGGGCAGAAGATCACTATCCCGGAAGTGATCAATCTTGTATCTGAAGACGATGAGGAGGAAGAAATGAATGAAAATTTCTTTGATGAACCTCCATTGATCATCACCAAAAGGATGATAATGACAAAAGGATGATGATGATGCTCTGCACGGGGAGGAATTTCACGGAGAAACAATGCCTCATTTCTGAAAAGCAAGCGAGAAGACTTCACGAAATCTCCGTCTTCATCACCTCGAAATCTACTCATCCATCTTCTCACCAACCGCGATTACTCTTGAACAAGTAGTTGAGCTTTACGAAGAAACCAATCGAGAAAATATTAAACACTCGGACGGAAGTGCTCAACTCGGACAAGCTGTTGGAAGAAGAACAACGACTCCATCTTCAATTGGAAGATCAAATAGCTCGATCGAGAGAAAACGATCAACTAGAAGATCAATACCTCAAAGAAATGAATGCTTACTCTGCGGTTAACGAGCTACGGGATCTTTGTGCAAGAAATCGCCAAAGAACTTCGATCTTGAAGAAGTATACGAAGTCAAGCATGATGCTAAGGTGCATCATCTTGAAAGAAGTACCATCCTCCTCCCGAAAGGAAAGAAACCATTCTACGAGATGGTTCTTTGGACTTAATCTGATTGATGAACATGTCGAGAGGATGAAGATCCTTTGGGCTAATCACTCGGATGGTGAAGAAGACAAGACTTTGGCGAGCACCGCCATGAACTTTTAGCGGTTTCTCACTTAAAAGAAAGTTGATTGCTCCTACAATCTTCAACAAAGCTGACGTCCACTCCATGAGTACATGGCGGTGCAGTACTAGCTACTACGAATAAGGAGATGTCTTCACAAAACAAGGAAGTAATTGCCTCGGTCCCTACGAAATGAGAAAGTTCCTTTGAGCTCATCACTCGGAGAACAACTAGCATGATCATTGCTCGAGAAAGATGCAGGAATGACAAGGGCGATGATGTGTCTTTAGTGAAAAAGCTTTTCAAGAGGCAAGTTACCTGCTTGGAAGCAGATGCCATCCTAGGCCCATTGGCGAGCTCAGCGATAAGGACAATGGACTTATCAAGCAAAATCGGAACTCAAAGCGAACTTGAAGTTGGTCCTTTACAACTATTTACAAGGGCATTTTGACTCTCTCAGATTCCTTTATGAGGTGAGTCGATGACAATGACTAAGGGGAAAGAAAGTACAAATCTGGACCTCAAAGTCGGGGAATGGGAAGAAAGAGATGAAAACAAGAAGAAATGCAGGTGGTCTTTGCTCGGAAAGGAAGAAGAAAAACTTCCCGACCACTCGGAATCTATGAATCCTTCTCAAGCCAATTTGCTTCGAGACCTACTAAAGGAACCAAAATGGTAACAAGGGCCATATACGAAACCTCCAAGAGTACGAAGGCTCGAGGAGAAGACAAGTTAGAGGATTGATGAATCTTACGAAGAAGAAGAAGAAGGTCAAATCAAGTCCACAGGCAATGAAGAAGGCTGCAAAGATCTCACAAGAATTGATGTTGATGATGATGAAGAGGCGATGAAGATGAAGCTCCTCTTCACGGAAAAGGAAAATTGAAAGCCTGGCGAGCCCATTTGCCTAGCGACTAAAACAATCTCTGGAAAAACCAAGTCTATCCGGTGGTAGTTCTTCAAGCAACAACCCCAAAGAGAATTCAAGGCGGAAAAGGAGCGGTGAGATTTGAACAAAGACAAAGTCGACTTCCACTCGGGGCGGAAGAAGCGAAATTGAGTATGTGAAGTATGCGATGATTCCTCTGTCTCTGGTGCATCAAATAGAAAAATGGCTATTGGATTACGGAACTTAAGCATCTATTAGTAAATTCAAGATTTCGAACCAATCCTCAAGCGACTTATGGCATGGAGAAAGAATAAACCTACCTTGATCAACACCAATCACATCAAAGCATGGTTGGATTTTGAAGTTGTCAAGAAGCTGAAGCCATGAAGAAGGATCTCTCGATGATTGTCCATATGGAAAGCGGATGATGTGCACAAGATTACGAATATCACGAGCAGGCACAAGACCAAGACTTCTTTGTGGAACCACATGAGTCGTTCTATCGACGGAAGATCAATACAAGGTGACATCGGATATCTGAAGATTATCTATGAATACTTCAAGCTTTGGATATCGAATAGAGCATGCTGGAAGTGGGGAAAGTACCTATAGGTCAAGCATTTTGCGAAAAATCCTACCAAAACTACAAAGAAGTCGTGGATTTGCGAGACACGAGATGCTATCGAACTCTTCTTTATGATTATTACGATGACATAAAAGGTTTGGAGATAGGAAATTTGCGGTGATCCATAGAAATTTTGTTGAAGACTTGAAGATTGAAGACTTGAAGACTAGTTCTTTAGGATGTTTACTTGGAGCTTGGTTACTCTGTTGTCCTAATTTACTATGTAGTTTTGTATTTTCTTGTTGAGCTCAAGTATTACGTATTAAAGTTATACGTAATCTTAAGTTGCGACTTATCTGAAGAACTTACTCTCGATAGTATTTTATAAAAGATAACTTGTCGAAAAGATCACACCTTGTGATTTGGTTGATGTCTACTTTACGCATAATTATATGATTTGAAAGATCTCAAGAAATGATTAAGTGTTGGATTGTTTCCTCATCAGTTGTAATAGGAAGATAGTCATCGTTGGTGATCAAAATGGGAAATTTGTTAGATATTTTGTTAGAATATCTGTTTAGATTTTGTTCGACAACATGATGACTTATCTTAGTCTCGAAAGGTGATTAGTACTCTTGGTTCACTTGAACATTGTAAAGAGGAAACCCACTAAGTATGATAGTCTAGCTAATCTTGTATAGGATGTTAGGTCTCAAAATGTAATTTTATTTTATGAAGAAGACGAAGAAGACATCCAATGAGCTCGACAACTTTTGAAGATTTGAAGAAAGTTGCAAGATTCTTGAATCATTATTCGGATATCTTAGCGGATATCTTGTGAAGCGAAACGATTTCAAACAAAGCGTGTCAAGAGATATCGAGAAATGAGATACATATCGAAAACAAGGAAAGTGTCCACAGATATCTATTCTCAGATACCTTGAGCATTAACCACGTTTCTGAAAAAGAAACATATATTGCAAACAAAGTTGTTTCAATAAATACAAGTGGTATATGAAGAATGAAGATAAGGATGTGCAAAAAATCAGACAACAAGTCTAGTCTCTGATACAAAGCATAAATCCGTTGACACTACAGGACAAAAAGTATAGTACAATGCATTTAATGCTGCAGACGAGATATGCGAGTAAAAGCAGCGGCAACCGAGAAGACAAAACACCTTTCTGATACTATACACACGGATATCGATAGTTGAATTTGAGCCTAACGGATACTATTTAAACGGTACTCAAATTCATCTATAAATATCAACACTTAGACAGCTTGAGAGACACACACATTGAATACGCTGAAACATAGAACTCTGAACATCCTACTCTCTCAAAGCAGCTTACTTATTATCAAAGCTTTCTGTTGCGACTAAAGCTTGTGATCTTGAGTAAACACTGAAGTTCTAAGTGTCCTGATCCTAAACAAGCAAAGCTATACGTGAAGGAGTTGAATCAAAAGATCAACTATAAGAGATTCATTCTCTTGAGCAGATACCATAAGACTTAGGTCGATAAAATCGAACTAGATACCATCTGTTGAAAAGTGTATTAAGTAACTTAGTTCACGAGCTATCTGAATAAGCGAAAAGTTATTAAGGCGCTCATCGACAACTCGAGCGAAACCAACACCAAAAGCGTGGAGTCTGGAAGTACTTAGTTTGAAAAATCGGGGAATAACTCCAAGGTTAGAGTATAGGAAGTACTTGATTTGGGAAACTAAGGAACAACTCAAAGTTTTGAGTATAGGAAGTACTTAGCTTGGGAAGCTGAGGAGCGACTCGAAGGTTTACGAGTATAGGAAGTACTTGGTGAAGAAGCTGAGGAACAACTCGGGGAACATTTGGTTGGAACCAATTGTTGAGAATCTTAGAATAGGATTTTTGTAAGGCTATCTCAATTATCATTCTAGTGAATTCTAGGTCTCGATAGACGAAGTGGATTAGTTGGAGGATTCATACCTCCGGATACCACTATACTTAACATGTCATTTACATTTACGTACTTATACTTGACAACACACACACTTATTATTTGTTTCTACACTTATCTTTATTAAGTCTTCGCACTTTGATTCTAAGTATCGGATATCCATTCGGATATCGAGAAACATTATTATCGACAAAAGTTTTAAAGACTATTCACCCCCCTCTAGTCTTTTACTTTGCCGTTATCTGGACCAACAATTATTATGTATGAATAGCCTATGTTTGTCTTGTAATTGTTGATTATTAAAATAAATTGGTGATGCATATGTTTATGCTTCATTTTTGCTTCGGTTATTATGCTTCATTTTTACTTCAATTATTATGTATGAATAGCCTATGTTTATACTGTAATTGTTGATTGTTAAGGGTAAATTGGTGATGCCGATGTTTATGCTTCATTTTTTCTTCGGTTATTATGCTTCTTTTTTGCTTCGATTATTATGTATGAATAGCATATGTTTATAATGTAATTGTTGATTATTATGGGTAAATTGGTGATGCTATGTTTATCTTGTAATTGTTGATTATTAAGGGTAAATTGGTGATGTCTATGTTTATGCTTCATTTTGCTTCGGTTATTATGCTTCATTTTTTTCCTTCGATTATTATGTATGAATAGCCTATGTTTATACTGTAATTGTTGATTGTTAAGGGTAAATTGGTGATGCTTGAATATAGGTATTTTATTTCATCTTTTGAAAAAAAAAATTGTTTAGATTTTTATGTAAATTGTGTATGTCTATATGTAAATTGTTGATGTTGGTTGTTTTTTTTTTGTTGCATATAGTAGGTTTTCGTAAAAATGGTGGTTGAATGATTCATGATAAAGATGGAGGCGTGGATGGAGGTTGTGAACAAGTCGATGGTGTTTTTTTGTTTGCGAGGATGAATGTAGTTTGGATATAGTGATTTTAAATTTTTTGTATTGTTTTTTATGTAATGACATTTTATTGATTGATGAATGAAATTGATTTCTATGTTTATTTTATAAATATTGAGTTTTTTGAGATAAATAGCTTGTCATCAATAATTTTACATTAAACATAGACAATTATATACCAAATATAAGCAATTTGTCCCAAAGTATCAATATGATTGGATGGACACATGAAAGCGGGTTGTGTATTATAAGGGAAAAATGTGGGTCGACCCGGGTCAAGCGGGTCAACCCGCGAAAAAAATCATATTGTATAGTTTTATGTATAAATTGTATATATTTGTCTATTATGTAGGACTCTCAAGGACTCTCATTATATTGTGGACTCTCGGAGGCGGGCTCTGCAGGGATTTGTAGCGTCAAATTAGGATCATTAACAATCAACGGCGTATTACATGTTAAAGGTTTGAAATATAATCTATTTAGCATGAGCAGGTTTGCGAACGAGGATTCCTTTGTGAAATTCAAACTAAAGTATTGCAAACTTATAGACAATAAGTCAAGCGAACGGTCTTGGTTGCTTTCGGCGGAAAGGAAGTCTTTATGTTGCCGATTGGGCATACGCCTGTTGAAGAATGTCTCATGGTGAGTCGATCGGTCACCTGGAAGAGCCTTTGGTTATGGCACAAAGAATGAGTCACTTGAATTTCAAAACTACGAACAAACTTGCTAAGAAAGAGTTGGTGGTTGGCCTTCCCAAAACATCTTTCGAAAGGATGGTATCATTACACTTTGTCGGATGGGAAACAATCAAAATCTCTTTCAAGTCGAAAACGGACACTCTAGTGTTAGACCTTGCAACTATTACACATGGATCATTTTGAATCATCGTAACTAGTTATGCGAGGAAAGAAGTATGAATGCAGTTGTTGTAGATGACTTCTTAAGATTCACTTGGGTTGTCTTTCTAAAGCACAAATCTGATGCTAGGGTGGAGATACCAAACTTGCTGAATAAGCTTGAAGTCATGAAAAATGACAAAGTATCTGCAACTGAGTTTGTCAACCAGTACATAAAGGAGTTTTGTACCGACAAGGTATCTGACACCAACTTTCCTCTGTAAGACCACCACAACAAAATGGTGTTGCAGAAAGGAAAAATAGAACCCTTAAAGAAGCAGCAAGGACAATGCTAGCTAACACTGAAATAAGTGAAGTTCATTTAGGGACGGATAACTAATCCGTCGCTAAACAGTGACGGAAAAACATAATCCGTCACAAAATCCGTCACTATTTAGCGACAGATAGTTATACGTCGCTAAAATTCTAGTTAATTTAAAATTTTAAAAAAAGAAAAAAAGACCTATCCGTCGCTAAAGTTTAACGACGGATCGCTAGCTATATGACGGATATCGCTTTTTTTTTTGTAGTGAAACAATCTCAACTTTACACAAATTACATATTGCTACTAAAACACACTTTTTCCACCTTTTTTACTATAACTTTTCACCTAAAACTACTGGCATGACCCTAATGTATGAATTAAGTTCTACGAAGCGGAGGAGTACTAGGTAAACATTTTATACAACTTTCACCATGATTTACAGTTACTCCGACATTACAATAGTTGGAATTGCATAGCACTTAATGCAAAATGGTAAGCGATTCCCTGGATGGAGGAAGTACAAAACTAATTCAAGGGATTATATATTTGCCTATTTTGATGAAGAAAAAAATCTGATAGAATTGCATCTCATGTAATCTGATAGAATTGCACCTCATGTAAAAGCGTGAACTTGTAAAGATGTGCGTAATCTAGTCATTATATTAATTCTCTAATACTCCCTCACATTCGGGATCGTTTCCAACCTCTAGGTAGCCATTTGAGTGCCTAATTCAATATGGGGTTGAGTTTGTCCCCATGAGTTAAGGCATGAGATGATTTGATACCATGCATGATAAAATTTTATCTTATATATTTATGAAATTTCAATTTCGTGGAGAGAAGGAAATCTAGTCGTTTATATTAATTATTCGATAAAACCACAACAATATGTGATGCATGCATTTTAATTCAAATGCAAATAGGAGGAATATAAATAATAACATTATATAATTATGAAACTTGAATTACAATTATGCAAACATACATAATTAAGGATCACAAAATGCAAATAAACGACGAGAGTACTGTAAATATGCGTAGACTTTGTTCTTTTCGTCTAAACTACTAGATTACATTGAATGATGCCCTTCATAACAAGCACACAAACTCACCGCTAGGGATTTGGAAACGTCTTATTTCTTCTTTATTCTCATCATCAACATAGATCCATACGAAAATAAGTACTATTAGATAAAGGTAAGTAGGGCATCTTCTAATTCATAAACTTGTTTCGCTTATGCTTAAGTGACCTAGTGGGTCTCTTATATATATATGATCAAGGTGAAACTAATTTTACACTTATTACGTGTAAAAATATTTATTTTTTTCAAGTATAATATTTGTTTCTGTAATATTTCAGGCATGAACATGGGCCTCGATCTCCTTTGTGAGTTCGATATGGAATTTGACAAGTGAAAGTGGATGTGGAGTATCCGGCTCACGCAGCTCGTACTCTGTAGTCCATGTAACAAAGTCGCCATCTTCCTTGGTTTCGACATGAATTGTTACAGCAAAATGTTTGTACAACTCCAGCATTTCCCCTTCAAGCCATTTATATGTAATGCTCTTTTTCTCCATATCAAATTTCTCAACCACAGTCTTTGCAGAATGCTTTTCTCCATCTAAATTATGCATACAAATATATAATCGTGGTTGATAATTAATTAGAGGTGTTATTAATTAATTTCTAAGAAAAATATAGTATACATATAGGTTCAGTGAATATAAAACTAAGTATATTATATCTACTGAATTCATGTAAGCAAACTAAAACCTAATCAAGTTCCAATTAAAATATTTTTTAATGGTGCAAATCAAACCCTAATTCTATGTGAATCGTGCCAAGAATCCCTTGGAGGTCGCTCGAATAGAGCGAATTGGTTTTTAATTTGTTCATCGAATTAACCTCAAAATTCCGGATTCCATCGATCATATATTATTCTAAGAGTAGTCTCTTGGGAGATTGTATACAACAAATATTAGAAGAAAAAGAAAGGTTGTGCTCTTTTCGTTTGAATGAACTGATCTGAATCAAAATTAATAGTTTTTCAGATGAAGAGAACAGAGCCAAATAAACATTAGGATATTACTGAAAACTCATACTCTATTCTTTAAGTAAGAATTTTATAGAGTAACTTTTGAGAGACCGTCTTTCGGAGACTAAATCAAACATCATATACTTTATCACAAACATTACATGTTAAGAAATGCATAGAATTATACAACTATAATGCAGGTTTATTATACACACGTTGTTTAAAGTTAAACATATGATGCTTGTACGTAAATATATGATGTTGAATTGGTCTCCCCGAGAGACGGTCTATCACAAAGTTTGTAAATTTTATAACCGTTAATTAATTAGTAACTTTTGCAAGAGACCGTCTCTCGAAAAGGCAAAATCAAACATCACATATTTTATCATAAAAATCACATGTTTAGCTACAAATTAAACATCACATGTTAGAAATGCATATAAATAATGCAATTGTATAATGTAGGTTTATTATATACACAATGTTTAAAGTTAAACATATGATGTTTGTACATAAATATGTGATGTTGAATTGGTCTCTCCGAAATCTCTATAAAAGTTTGTATTATACACTAGTAAGAATTATATGATTAATTGAATATAGTTACTTACAAGCGGTGAAATTCAAAATTTGATCTGACCATACATTCCAATGGTTCCTTCATGAACTTTACAAGCTTGAAGTTTTGTGGGGGAAGCAGTGATAAGTTCGTGTGGCTTATTCGAAACCAGCTCATGAAACAACTCTCCTCCACCGGCTTTGATCGGAAGTTGTGCGAACAGCTTACAAGGTAGTGCTGAAGAAGCCATATGTTTATATTATATACTTTTAATTATTATTAGTGAATTCGAAATCTTGTCAAGAAATTAAAATGTGTTTTGAATTAATAAAAGATAATATGTGCACTTCTAGCTCTTCACTAGGGGGTTTATATAGTAGAAAGAGAAGTCGTTGCTTGCCTCAATCTGGAGGGTTGTTAGTGTAATAAAATATAAACACAACATCGTTGAAATGATATAAAAATTATTATAGTGATTGGTACATTTTAATTGGTGGTAATTATGTGATTGGATGAGGTACTCACTAGCTGTGACATGATATAAAAATCATAAGAGGATTGTAATTTGTAAGGAAACCCCATGAAAACAACATCGAATAATCTTTTTATTAATATAAGATAATCTTTTACTTGTTTGATATTGCTCCCGTAGTGAAATTTTTTTTCTTTCTATAAAGTCATATTTCATTCAATAAAAAGAGGCAAAGCCTAAGTTCAAGATTACATCAATCAGAATAAATGGAACCACCAACACGATCTTCTAATACATTTTGACAAAGATCATGTGCAACCATATTTGCTAGTCTAGCACAAAATGAAATGTAATGAGCTCGAAGTTGGATAACAAAGACTTGGATCATCAATTATAGGACCTATGATTGAGAAATTTGGAAGGAGGTGTGGATTGCTTTAATGACCATGAGGTCTCCTTCAAAGATTACTCGATTAAAGCCGCTTCATGAGCGATATCACTGCGTCTCTTGCCCATGGCTTACGCTATTTGTGGACTTTGTACATTGACGATTTCGTTGCTTCCATGAAGTTTCTCCATTGTGAGGTCTCATAATAACTCCGTGAAGCATATGCAAGATTTTGTTTGTGAAGCGTCAAAATTTAGTTTGATTTCACGGCATTGGAGGTATCAATTCTAATATTGACATTCTTTGGCGTGGGTGAGCAAATTGTGTACAGGCCTCCTTGTATCTTGCGATATATCGGATGATAAATTGTTGTGCCTCATCTGGATCATATCATGTACCTTCGTGGACTCGTTTGTTTCTGTTCGACCAAATGCTCCAAAGTGAGACCACAAATCTTTCATAGTCTGCCTTAGCCAACTGATTGTAGGCACTAAGAATCCATCTCCATATGTCACATGTATCTGTAAATTATAGAATGAGGTAGAGTAGATAATGCCCAGAAAATGCGTGCAAAATCACATTCTAAGAAAATATGTATCACGGATTCACTTCTATAGCCACAAACAGGGAATAGAGAATTATGAATGATATTGCGCCGCTGAAGGTTATAAAGGACTGGTATAGCATTTTTCAAGACTCGCCATAAAAATATTTTGATCTTATTAGGTAGTTTAGGTTTCGGATAAATTCGATCAATCGATTCTCGATCTTGCTTGCTCCATCTTGATTCTGCAGTTACGTGCCCTTAAATCCTGGCTAAATAATATCTGATATTCTTGAGTAGATGCGATGCGTGAATGATGCCACACCACGAGATCACTAGTAGTAGAGTTAACTAGAGGAATACGCAGGATAGAGTTAATGTCTTCTTCCCAGAACAGTACTCGGATTAGGCCCTCATTCGAGGTCGCTGTATCCTGGTCTAATCAGATTGGACACAGGTATTTGGCCCAACTCATACAGGTCCGGGTTAATAGGCCGCATAACACCAGACCTTGGCAACCAATTGTCAGTCCACGCATCAATACTTAAACCATTACCCACGCGCCACCTAGTCCCATTCTGAACTAGCTCCATAGCCCAAAGATACTTTTCCAAGTGTAAAATGCATTAAACTTTGGTGAAGCAAGTAAGATATACGTAATGCGGAAAGTATTTTGCCTTAAGCACCCGACTCGAAGGGAATCGGAAATTGGATAACCGCCATATTTGCTTGCGAGCATTACTGATTGAAACTTCTCAAGTCCCTATAGCCCATGCCACCATCACGCTTGCTCTCACATAAGGTATGCCAATTAATCCAATGTATTTTGTCTCGGTTACCATCCCCCCACCAGAATTTCGAAATGATAGACTCAATTTCTACTAGAAGGTAATCCGGGATTTTGAAGCATCCCATGACATATGTGGGTATGGCTTGTAACACAGATTTAATGAGGGCCTCCTTGCACCTTTAGAAGTTCTTATCACCAAAAGATTGGATTTTACTCCACATCCGCTCTCTAAGCCAACCAAACACCTCTTTCTGCGACTTCCCCATCTCCGTTGGCAGTCCTAAGTACTTCTTACGTCGATCAACCACCCTAACAGGAAGTAGATTGCAAACTTCAAGGACCCTTGCCTGAGAAGTGTTTCGACTAAAGACAACCGTCAATTTCTGAATATTGATTTCTTGTCCCGATGCAAGACTATAGCGTAACAAAATATTAGAAACCTCCGCAGCAGAATCCATAGTAGCCTGACAGAAAATAAGGGTATCATCTGAAAAAAGAAGATGAGAGATCCTTGGTGCTCTGGGGCTAGCAGCCACCCCTCGGAGTACCTCCCTCTCCTCTGCATCACAAAGTAAAGAACTAAAAGCTTCCGAACAGAAAAGAAACAAGTAAGGAGATAGAGGATCCCAGCCGGATCCCTCTACGTGGTTTGGATTGGATCGAGGCTCACCATTTAACAATACGAATATGAGGCTGTACATAAACTGAGCATAATCAAGTCTATGAACGATTGTTCAAAACCTAATTTACACAACACTCTTTCTAGAAAGATCCATTCCACTCTATCATAAGCCTTACTCATGTCTAGTTTTAAAGCCATAAAACATTCTTTACCCTTGGTTTTTTGCTTTAGAAAGTGGTTAACCTCATACGAAACCAAGACATTATCTGTATCAGTCTATTTGGAACAAAAGCGGATTGAGTTTCAGAGATTAAGGTATTCATGTGGGGTTTAATTCTATTTGTAATGGCTTTTGAAGCTATCTTAAACATAACATTGCTAAGGCTGATTGGTCTGAATTGGTTTACAACCTCTGGTTTTTTGCACTTAGGGATTAACAATGTGGGTGAAATTTAGTACATGATCCAGATTGTGATTGTTTAAAAAATCTAAAGCACAATGAATCACATTATCACGAACAATATGCGAAAGCGTTGATAAAAAGCAATGGGCATACCATACGGACTGGAGACTTAAGAGGTACATGTAAAAAGTGATGTCTTTACCTAAATGCAGGTGAATACCCGGCTCAAGTCACGATTGATGTCCTCTGTCACACGCCTCTTCATAGTACTAACCACATCATCCACATTCGCAGAGGAGGGTAACCTGGATTGAAAGATACCCCCAAAGTACTGATTTACAATAGCATCCATATCTTCGTTACTGTCCCGCAGTATCCCTTGGTCATCGCGCAGACCATCAATCTGGTTTCTGTGAGCTCTCTTGGTCGCTTGGTTATGGAAAAAACGTGTGTTTCTATCACCCTCGGCAAACCATTGGACTTTCGAGCGTTGTCTCCATAGGATTTCTTCCTTATCCATCTCTGTTTCGATCTGAATTTTGTATCCCTTATCCGTTATGCATTCTCATTTGTCAAGGTTACTCTTGCAATTCGGTGAGTGTTTTCTGTAAAGTTCGCATCTTACATTGTACATGTCGAAAGTTAATCATTTCTGTTTATTAAGCTACCTGAGGCTGTTCCAAATTCGCCAGGATTCCCAGGTCGTCTATCCACTCATTCTATATGATTGTCTCACAATCCGAACTCTTCAACCACATAACCCGAACTTGAATGTTTTCTGGGCTGTAATGGGCTGTAGTTGGGCCAAAAGCTTCATTAGTAACACCATGTGATCGAAGCCCGTGTCCTATGTGAATGACTTGTGCATTCGGAAACAAGATATTCGGTCTGTTGTGCTACTGCTCGATCAAGTCTTGCTCTTATTGTACTCGGTTCCTCATGATTGTTGCACCATGTGTATTGATAACCCACGTATCCTAAATCATACAATCCATTATGAAATAATGTTTCCCGAAAATCTCGCATTCGCCATTCCGCATTCCTCCTTCCACCACATTTTTCTCGATGTGTCAAAGTTTCGTTGAAGTCCCCTATGCAAACCCATTCTCGACATGAAAAAGATCCCAAATCCCGTAACAATTTCCAAGTAGATTTGCGCAATTCAGTTTCTGGTTCCCCATAAAAACTAGTAAATCTCCACATATCAGAATTCATATCTAATTGCACAGTAGCATCAATATGGTATTTAGAATAGTTTTGAATCATTACATTCGTATCTTTTGTCCATAACAATGCTAAACCACCTGAAAAACCTACTGAGGATACACCTAAACCATACATATGTAATTCTTTGCTTTAAATTGTCTATGTCACGACTACTCATCCAGTCTACATAATAAAGACAAGTCGGAATTCGATGTGGCGAATAAATTCACCTAAAACGCGAGCTGTCGAGGTTCCCCAAGCCCTAACAGTTCCAGGATAGGCAACTCATTGGGTCAGGCGGGGTTGCAGTGCAACTCCCGCCTCTGGTCCATCAATTTCGGTAGGGGTAATTGTTTGGCGTGGTTTTTTGGATGGCAGTGGGTTAGCTTCGATTCTGAGAGCTTGGCTTATGGTGTTTTTGGGCTTAGGTATCTTGTGTGCGGAATGGGGGTTGGCAGGGCGTCCTCTCTTCTTGGGTTTAGTGGTTTTAGTGTTGGGTTCGGTCTGGTGGGGTCTTTGTGACATTGTGAGCAGTGGGTCAGAAGGGGGAGCTAGGTTTGGGCGGAATTTTCTGTAGACTTTTGGTTGGGCAGTGAAGTACGAGTCAGTGTAGGTGGAAAGTGTGGGTTCAAGTGTTTCATTATTGGGCCAGTTTGGCATGGATTTTACAATATCCATGGGGTGTGAGGATTGATTGGGTCCAATGGGGTGAAAGGGAAAAATTGGTTAGAGGCAGTGGGCTGCGGTAATGGGTAAAGGGAGGGATGGGTTGATGTTGACTTTTGTGTAACAGGAGACTCAACGGTTTTGTTTCCTTTCAGTTTTCCAATATCGCCAGTTTCCATGCCACTATCCGAAGGTAACTGCTCTGCATTATCCAAACCGCCTTCCTACTGCTTTCCACGGTCGATTTCATCGAGATGAAGAACCGGCTTTGGCTGATCCGGAAAGTTCCTTTGGACCACTTGTTGTTGGGCGAGAGCCTAGTATTCGGGGCAAATTTGGATTATGAACAAAGCTCGTGAACCAATCCGAAAGCTGTTAATGTATTTGCTAGATTGGGAGGAGGCATTGAAGCGTAACCATCCACCATATTTCAGATTTTCCTCTCCCACCTGATCATTTTCACCCAAAGTTTCCAAGCAAGCATGACAATTTTGAACAATATGGCCTATAATCCCGCAGAAGTAGCAGAAATTTGGGAGTTTTTCGTAGGTGATTGTGACTTGAATCTTCTTCTTCTGAGGACCTGTGATGCTTAGTACACGCAGCAGTGGCTTCGTAATATTAATCCCAACACGAATCCGCATTGTATTATAAATGGAGCCTCTATCAAGTTGCTCATCAAAGTCTACAAAGATACCCATCGCCTGACCAATAAACCTTGCAATATTTCGGTTACCAAATACCAGAGGAAGCTCTGCAATGTGAACATGTAAATCGCAGATATCCAAATAAACCAATTACGGATCCGTACCTTTTGGGATTTCAGCAGAATCACGGACTTTTATCAAAAGACAATGGGCCCCTGCGCAGTATTTGTTTCATCTCGAGTCCATTCCCAAATCGGATCAGAAAACGATCGTTTCCGAATTTCTATACTTTTGCGCCCTTTGCCAGAATCCAGACTCCTAACATCGTTTTCTCGAAGGATTGCAAGTGGATTTGTTTCCGAGAAAGAACACGACCAATTAGGCAAAGATCGTAATCCACTGTACTGGCCATCCATATCTCATATGGAATTAATTGCATTTCCTTCCTTAGATGTTAGAACCAACTTGAACCCGGATCTTCAATTAAGTTGAATCCATATTACCAGTTCTGAGCAGAATGATGGTGATTAGTACTATGTTGAGGATGGAAGAGTAACGAAAAGGAGAGCCTCTAATAACCACGAGAAAGAAAAGAAAAACACTCCAAAACCGGAGGAGGTTTGGGCAAGTTGCATAAAAGGCAAGCAGATAAAGACTATAGCGGTAGATTTATTTTTAAGAACAAAAGGATAAAGTAAAAGCGAAACAAATAAGAAACCTCGACAAAGCAAATAGATTTTTACGGACCACTAATCCTATGTTTAATCTCATCATATCTAGAGAAGGAAGGAAATTTATCGGGGAGGAATAAAGACAAACTTTCAAATAGAAAGGATCGAATCTCGACCAGGAGGAACAAAGCTCTCGATGAGAGAAAAATTTTAGAGAGAAAGCATGGTTTCATTGCTCCGTCTTGAATATGGTTCTAAGAAAATCTTAAATGACTCCTACTATTTAACACTAGTTTTTTAGATAGCTTTTCAGCTCCAGGAGCTTCTTTGACCATTGCATATAGTAGGTTTTCATAAAAATGGTGGTTGAATGATTGATGATAAAGATGGGCGTGGATGGAGGTTGATGAACAAGTCGATGGTGTTTTTTTTTTTGCGCGAGGATGAATGTAGTTTGGATATAGTGATTTTAAATTTTTGTATTGTTTTTTATGTAATGACATTTTATTGATTGATGAATGAAATTGATTTCTATGTTTATTTTATAAATATTGAGTTTTTTGAGATAAATAGCTTGTCATCAATAATTTTACATTAAACATAGACAATTATATACCAAATATAAGCAATTTGTCCCAAAGTATCAATATGATTGGATGGACACATGAAAGCGGGTTGTGTATTATAAGGGAAAAATGTGGGTCGACCCGGTTCAAGCGGGTCAACCCGCGAAAAAAAATCATATTGTATAGTTTTATGTCAAGGACTCTCATTATATTGTGGACTCTCAGGAGACGGACTCTTCCATACCTTTGTTACAAGACCCTACCACATCATTTTATGATTAAGTTAGTAAAAACTACATTTTTCACCGAGGGTAGTCTGCATATACTCTCTAGGCGGATAAACTCTCTTCAATCTTGTCTCTACTTTCTTGATCCATAACGGGCCTGGGGGATATTATATACTCTAGGTGGGGAAACTCTCTTCGATATTCTCTCTACTTTGTTTATCTCCATGGCCAGACATGAAACTCTCTTCTATCTTCTCTACTTTTTCATCCATAACGGGTGTCTTTGGTGGGGTGACGCATACCACCGCGGGGTTGTTGGGAACTGGTGGGTTGGAAAAAACAACAATAGCATGTGAAATATGTTTGTATAATATTTGTGTGTATGTGTGGTGGGGTGACCACATATTACCGCGGGGTTGTTGGGAACAACTTTATTGATTGTATTGTATACTTTTGTATTTTAATTTGGTTCCGTTTGAGGGATATAATTTTTAAAAAAAAGAAAAAAAATATGTATCTGTTACTAATTAACAGGTCAGATACGATAGGACCCTATTCTTACATTTTCTATAATTAACATAAATAAACACTCAATGATATAATATTGGATGAAGAAGGACTACCGTAGATACTACAATCAACGTTGTTCACATAAACACTCAATGATATAATATTGGATGCAGAAGGACTACCTTATTTTCTCGATTAATTTATTTTATTATCCCTTTTTATTTATTATTTAAAGTAAACTATCTGATGCTTAGCATGAAGTTAATACTAGTTGTGTGAACTTCAGTTGTTTATTGCGGGTTATAAATAGTTGTAAAAGCAAAATAGAATTTGCCATTGAGCTTCAGTACTTCTAAGATACTATTCTCATGTTTTCCATATATAATTTTATCGATCGATTATTGATGAGTAGACCCATGAATTATTTGAAGCTTCACGAATATAATCTTCACACCATTATTGAAAATAAATACTAATGTGTAAAAATCAAAGTTTTGTTGATGAGTAGACCCATGAATTATTTGAAGCTTCACGAATATAATCTTCACACCATTATTGAAAATAAATTCTAGTGATGTGTCAAAATCAAAGTTTTAAATTTGTTAAATTTGTTTAACACTATGAAAACTTGTAGTGCAGTGAAGTTAACCCCGAGATCGGTCTCGAAGGACTTAACTAAGATGAGTCTTGTTTACGAATAATAATGACAGTAAGGAAAGCAGTAAAGAGTTTGTTTGCTTCGACAGCGGATTTGTTTTATATTATCTATCAACTTATGCAATCTAACTAGAAAACAGATTAATCTAAACGACAATGATATGATCAAAGAATTATGGTGTGGTGACTAGTGGTGCTAATGGGGCCTGTCGTAGACAAGCCCGCCCGGCCCTGCCCGTAAAAATGGCAAGCTCGGACCGGCCCGTTATTATAAGCCCGTGACCGGCCCGGACCGAATATTTTAATGGGGCTTTAGGGGCCACTTATTCCATGGCCCGGACCGGACCAAAAAAGCACATGGCCGAACGGCTGGACCGCTTAAGCCGGATCGAAAAGCCCGATATATTTATTGAACATATTATGTGATATTTGATAAGAATCGAAATTTATTAATCGAGCTAACACATTAAATTTGGACTCTAAGAAAACTAATCAATTGGGCTTATACATTACAAGTCCATAGTCCAACTCCAAAACACATTAAAATTGTTCATTCTTTTCTTCCTACTTGCCGTCCCATTCACTCATCAATTCATCATCTACATTTTATTATTCATCAATTCTTTTTTTCCTACTTGCCGTCTCTCAACATTCTTTTATACTTCACATGTTTAATGGTTTTGAATTTTGATCACATGTATGCTAAATGAGCCAAAACAATAGCTTACTTAGCTTTCAACCAGTACAGTACATTGCTTATGTATATAGTAGTTTTTTTCCTTTCATTTATGCATTTAACTAGTAAAAAGTTTGTAATAACATTTTACATGCCAAGAAAAAACAAGTTCTTTTTTATTATGTATAAAAAGAGAAATGGAAAAAAAGGAAAGGAAAATTTGTTTTTTTGCGGACAGTAGGCTAATGAGCCCGGCCCGACCTCAAAATAATGGGGCTCGGGCTTGGTCAACTACATATATCTCAAAAGCCCGCCCTTAAGCAGGCCGGAATAGGCGGACCGATTTAGCCGGGCGGCCCGGCCGATGCCACCTCTAGTGGTGACGAAAACAAGCTATGGCGAAACATGCGACAATAATGGTGTCGATTTACTCTAGTTATCCTTTGGGACATGCCTACGATTATTACACTACTCGGTAGCCGTCGACAACCTTATAGCAAGCGGGGCGGAGAACTATAATGATGAACTAAGCGTATGAAGTTCTAAAAACATATAGCATTAGTGAAGGCGTCGATTTCACCAAGCTACAATTAATTAAGCTAATCCGGATATTCTTGTTTGCAACTAAGCGATAGATAAAGCGAAGCCGAACATGTTGTTTTATGAGCTAATGCTTAATCTAACGATGATTTTGACGTAACGCAACAAACAAAATATTGGATACCTGATTAATCAAAAGCGAGTAAATCGCATCTTATATATATTGAATACCACGAACCCTAACTATACGCATTGAATTCGTCACCACCCCATAACTAGGCTACTTAAGCACTCATCATATGCAAAAACATACTCAGAATCATAAACCGGCATACACTAAACATAATCAATACCAAAAACCAAGAAACGAGATAAGAAACAATTTTACCTAATCATGTCACAAACCCTAGGTAAGAATTGAAGAACTTGAATCGAACTGGCTGAAAGTATGATGAATATGCTCTCAATCAATAATCAATTGTCGGATTACAAGACAAAACGATTCTAGGTCGAAAAGCAAAAAGAAGAAAAAAAATAATAAAGTTGTCTCTGATAATGTTTTAATCTAACCTATATATAACGAAAGAAAGGAATTAGAAACGAATTAGGAGAAGATCGGACGAATCTCGCAAAATCTGGGCAACTGGCGTCGCTAGTTTGCAAACTAGCGTCGCCAGTAATCAAAACTGGCGTCGCCAGTTGCATTGAACGCAACTGGCGCACGCCAGTTCTTGAACTGGCGTTGTGGATGGATCGTTTTCCCTTTTTGACTCCAATTCTTGGTATTTTGGCCTTCCCGCTCGACTTCTAGCATCCATTCGAGGCATTGGAACTCCATATCCTGAAGATGTACATAAAGTACACCATTTTGCCATCAATTAGCGCGGTTTAGCCAAATACCTACAAAATACACAAAACATGAAAACGTAAAAAAATACAAATAAAACACATAAAAACTATACTTGAGAATAACAATAAGACGGTAAAAATGACCGAAGAAGACGATGTAAAATCGACTCATCAACTACCTATTCCGATTTCAACTTACCGCATTGACTTTTTTCGGTCAACAATTTTCATTTTCAACCTCAAATACTCTTAATGATATATAATGGAAAGAAAAAAAAAATCCATTTTTGGTACATTAAACTGTGACAGTTACATTTTTGGTACCTTTAATTGTGACCACACAATTTTGGTACCTTATATTTAAATATCTGTCAATTTTGATCATTAGTTAGCCAAACTTAGCGGAATTGTTAATTTTAACGAATTAGTAAGGCGTGAATTAGTCGATTTTCCGTGAAATCGGCGCATGAACTACGCGTTCTTAATAAAATATTAATAAATTTAATTAAAAAATTAATTCATTTTTTAATATGTCGCTAGAAAATAATAACGAATGGTATAGTTCAATTTCCGAAAAACAAGTTAGTATAGATCAAGAATTAAATCCATTGACCATGTCCCATAATAATTAAATTTTCGCTCCAAAAAACAGATAGGGGAGGTTGATTAAAGATAACATCAACAAATTCTATTCTCGTCAGCGAAGGCAACAAAAGTTTCGCCGACTTGACAGAAAATTGCCTAATTCACGCTAATTATTTCTAATTTGGTCAAAATTAACGGTTCTGTTAAGTTTGACTAACGGAGTACAAAAATTGGACAAATACGAAACATAAGCTACCAAATTTGAATGGTCACAACTAAATGTACCATAACGGTAACTGTTACAGCATAAAGTACCAAAATTGGATTTTTCCCTAACGATAATGGTTAAATATTTAACAAAATTACTTCTAAAATTTTCATTGTATTGTGTTATTAAATCATGTAACGTTATATTGAAGGTAATTCAAGTATAAAAATGAAAATAATTAACTGAAAAAAGTTATCACGGGAAGTTGATATCGGGATGGATGGGCAAACAAAACTTACTCCCTTCGTCCCGTAGAGAACAAAATTTCATACATTACTAAAAAAAGAAGCTACCTACATGACAAATAATAAACAATCTCAACTTTACACAAATTACACATATTGCTACTAAAAACACACTTTTCCCACCTTTTTTACTATAACTTTTCCCTAAAACTACGCGACAACAATGTATGAATTAAGTTCTACGAAGCGGAGAAGTACTAGGTAAACATTTTATACAACTTTCACCATGATTTACTCCGACATTGCAATATTTGGAATTGCATACCACTTAATGCAAAATGATAAGCGATTCCTGGATGCGGAAGTACAAAACTAATTCTAAGGGATTATATATTTGCCTATTTCTTTGAAGAAAATCATCCAAAAATCTGATAGAATTGCATCTCATGTAATCGATAGAATTTCACCTCATGTAAAAGCGTGAACTTGTAAAGAGGTCGTAATCTAGTCATTTATATTAATTCTCTAATACTCCCTCACATTGGATCGTTTCCAACCTCTAGGTAGCCATTTGAGTGCCTAATTCAATATGGGGTGGAGTTTGTCCCCATGAGTTAAGGCATGAGATGATTTGATACCATACATGATAAAATTTTATCTTATATATTTATGAAATTTCAATTTCGTGGAGAAGGAACTCTAATCGTTTATATTAATTATTCGATAAAACCACAACAATATAATGCATGCATTTTAATTCAAATGCAAATAGGAGGAATATAAATAATAACATTATATAATTATGAAACTTGAATTACAATTATGCAAACATACATAATTAAGGATCACAAAATGCAAATAAGCAGCGAGAGAACTATAAATATCGTAGACTTTGTTCTCTTAAATCTAAACAACGCTTCACTAGATTACATTGAATGATGCCCTTAATAACAAGCACACAAACTCACCGCTTGGGATTTGGAAACGTTTTATTTCTTCTTTATTCTCATCATCAACATAGATCCATACGAAAATAATTACTGTTGCTACGGATATATATCCAATCCGTTAAAGGCCATGGGGCGTGTCTAGGCGCATCAAGGCTAGAATGGCCAATTTAGTACTTGTCAGACCTTGGGAAGTCCGCCTTAAAAACCCGCTTCACAGTCGACCAATACACTCGGTCGACACACCTTTTGACTAGTCCGACCTGGTGAGGCGCATCCCTCGAGAACTCGACAAAGGATCACATATCCGACATTGTCAGTGTTGATACGGAAATATGTCCAATCCGTCATAGACGCCTTTGGAACGAATCCTAAGGCGCCCCAAGTTGTCTACGGGTTCGGGACCTTACAGTCCGACCCTAAGCCCCCACAAGTCCGACTCACCCAGGAGGAAAGGGGCAGGAGGGCTCAAAGGATAGTAGGTCCGACCACCTTGATGGTCCGTAACCATGGGATCCGACCGGACACCGTCCGGATTCAACCTGACAACCTCATAAGCAACAAGTAAAGCGGCTCTAGAGTAAGTAGGTGCGAGGCCTGAGGTCGAAGGAAAGGTACTTCTGATGAGAAGAGTATCTTGTAGGCAACCTAGTACGGTCCGGACCAATCGTTCGGACCTGCCTCTTCGGACCTTAACCCGCAGCAGACTGCATCAAAGCCTCTAAAAACTCACATTAATGACTAAACTACCCCCGAAAGCTCAAAGTGGAATGGGGTAAGTGTCATTAATGGGCCATAAACCTATTGAAGCCTTGGTGGCTCAATACGGACCTTACACTTACGCGATCTGGTGGAACCCTCCTATTTTGGGTTAATCTCTATATATAGGGCACATACTTTAAAGATAAGGGTAAGGCACATCAAGTCTTAAGACATAATCGCTTCCTATCCTCGACTTTTATACGAGTAGACCCTCACTCTCTATGATAAAGTCTCCTTGGGTTTGACACCATAACCGGGTATAAGGTTCTAAACCCCCGCCCCTCAAGCTACTTGTGCGAGGTCCTTACGTGTTGCCTCTTATCAGTACGATGGTTCTTACGGGCTTCTACTCTTTGGTCTTTACAAGCAAGGTGGTCTAGGTACTTAGTGTGAAGGAAAGCAAGTGAAATTCATTTAAGTGTTCGGGGGACTTTGCACTCGATATTTTTGGCCGTCTGTGGGAATCTTCTGAAAAGTTTCGTACTCTTGATGTGCAAGAACAAGAAGGTCCATAAGAACCCAGCCTTCTGCGATCGGGGCCTTTGCCCAAAAGCGAGACCTCCGCTAGGAGTGGAAGAAGCGGCGAGAGACACTTCATGACACCTGATGGACTATTCAAGTGATGGACACACGCTAGTCTCTCTTGAGGAGGAAAAGAGCCGCTGGTCCTGAATAAGGATCAAGTACTCATTTGTTGAAGGACGGGTTCCTCACTTGAGAACACATGGTCCTCCTCCAGGGAGAAACTTCACTCTCCCTAATGGGCAGATTATTCGACCCAGTGAGTTTGGAATGATTGAAAATCAGTTTGGCCTCTTACTCACCACTATCCAAGGATGCTTTGGATAAAACAACCTCCAGCCACCTCAACCCACTCCTCCTTTGGCAGTTCCAAGGCAAGTTAAACCTGCACAATCAAGGAACGAGCACCGTCCAATCCAACAAAGGTTAGGAGAACCAAACCAACCAGAGGATCTAAGGAACCTTCTCAATAGGAGAGCCGCTGCTTCTCACGAATACCGGGAAAGAAGCCCGGCGAGCTCGCGAGCAGATGAAGCTGGAACTAGCAGACGAGGGGCTCTTCAGCTCGGACCAAGAGACCACGTGGCAGAGAGCATCTCGATAGTCCCCGTTGATGATCTTCCTCCAGATGTGGCAATCAACTGAAGGACGGGCGAGAGGCTAAATACCGAGCAGGATGGTTGTTAGGAATATCTGTTAGTATTTTGGTCACTCATCACATGTTCTTATATTAGCTAGAAAGGTGATTAAGCACTCTTGGTTCACTTGAACATTGTAAAAGAGGAAATCACTAAGTATGATTAGTTTAGTAAATCATGTATTAGGACTATAGGTCTCTAAGTGTAATTTTTATTTCCAGAAGACCATGAAGATCAATCCTAGCAATGGAGCTTTTCTGAAGATTAGAAGACTAAAGATTGCACAAGATTTATGAAGATATCAAGGTTTAGTCTAACTCAGAAAGACTATGTCCTTAATCCTTTCTTAAGTGTATATTACTTACTTTTGAAATATGATTCTGGATATATGACATCATGAGTATGGAGCATGCAAGCCATCAGAAAGGCTCATGTATCCGTTGAATACTACAGGACAAGAAATAGTACAAGTGCATTAATTGCATCGGCAGAAAAGCATTTGAAGCACAAGTCCTCTACGAGACATGAGAGGACTTGAGTACTCATTTCAAGATAAGTATGAATTTGAATTTGAATTGTGTCTAACGGATATCAATCGACAACTCTCAAATTCATCTATATATATCACACACTTAGATCTTTGAGAAATACACCTTAGAATGCTCTATCTTGCAAACATACCATCAAGCAAGTATTCTCTCAAGCACTCTACTACCCTTTGAAAGCTTTACATTGCTCGAAAATTCACTAGTAGTTCTAAGTTGTCTGAACCTTAACAAGAGATTGTTATTAGTGAAAGAGTTGAACTATCGGATACCCTTTACGCTCATTCTCGAGCGGACATCAATTGCTTGGAGTCGGTAAAAAGCGTTGCCATCCTTTGAACAAGTGTATTAAGTAGTCTTGTTCTATTAGGCTCTCTGAAAACATAGCGAAAACTTATCTGAGAAGCCTCTCGACAAACCTTATAACTTGACACCATCGAGGCGTGGAGTAGAAGAAGTACTTGATTTGGGAAATCAAGGAATAACTCGAGGTTATCTGAGTAGAGGAAGTACTTAGCTCTAGGGTGAGGGAATAACTCGGGGAACATTTGGTTGGGAACTATTTATTTAGGAATCTTAGAATATGATTATTGTAAGGTGAACTAAATTATCTATTCTAGTGAATTCTAGGTCTCAAAAGGCCGAAGTGGATTAGTTGGATGATTCGTCACCTCCGGATACCACTATACTTTGTGTCATTTACTTTTACGTATTTACATTTGACAAACCACACACATATTTATTGTTTACACTTACCTATCTTAAAGTCTTCCGCTCTGAATTTAAGTATCGAAACCCCGGGTTTACGAAGCATGTTTATCAACAAAAGTTTTAAGCGACTATTCACCCCCCTACAGTCTTTTACTTTGCCGTTATCTGGACGGGCGGGAGGTTCACAAGCATACCTTGAACCTAGATCCCAGATAGGTGAAGGAACTTTGTCCCTTCGAGGACTATATAATTTGTGTGTTAAGTGTGCGGTATGTCTACAGGTGATGCACAGATTAAAGCGAAAACTACGAGAAATGGAAGAACAACATGATGCTCCATCTGGAGCCATTAGTGATGAGATGATCTATGTCATCAATGAAGGGCCTATCAAAATCGAACAACTCGACCAAATTCTTGAGGTATGCGATGGAAGAAAATCCTCGGACAAGGAAGATGGAGGCGA